>PVJS01011054.1:0-46594 GCA_004027185.1 Glis glis | reverse complement strand
AAAAAAAAAAAAAAAGAAAGAGAGAGAGAGAGAGACAGGGAGAGAGAGAGGGAGAGAGAGAGAGAGAACTGAGGCTGACCGCGAACCCGGATCCTCCGGTCTCCGCCTCCCAAAGTACTGGGATTACAAATGTGCGCCACCACGCCCGGCCTTGTATTTCACTTTTGAAGTGAAATACAGGACACATATTTATTAAGTTAAAAATAATACAACTGAAAATTTTATTTTCATGGGAAAAAAGCAAAGAGGTTGCATTCGCTAATGTAATTCTGTGGTACAGACAGACTGGATCAATGACTTCGGCAGGAGGTAATAGGACTTGCTCTGGTTATGACAAATTTGGTATAAGGGTTAGGACTTCAATCCTCTCTGCTTTCATCAAAAGATACTAGTAGAAGAAGACATTTCTTTTTTGATATTGGGGTCTGAGGATAAATTAATGCAAGTTGTTTGTGTCTGTTTTTTTTTAGTCTAGAGAACTAGAGACTCAAGGGAATGACCCATTCATATCCTGCATAGAACAGTCTGGTGCAGAATTATGCAGCACTGCATGAGTTTGTATCCTTTTGCAAGCAGGAAGAGAACTTTTTCTACCATAGGCTGAAATCTCTGATTTCAGTGGAGCTAATGGCCTAAGACAGGAGTTGACAAACATTTTCTGTAATTGTTCTGATAGTTAATATTTCAGACTTTTCAGGTCTCACGGATTCTGTTGCCTCTTGTGAACGCTGCCATTGTCACATGAAAACAGTCACAGATAATGTGTAAACCAGTGGAGATGACCATGTTCCATGTTTGTGGAAACTGAATTATAAAAGTCATATAAATGTTACATGTTGAAAATATTTTCCCTTTTGTTTTTTTCAACTTCAACATTCTTTGCTCACTGGCTATACCAAAACATGTGGCTGGCCTGATGTGCGGACCTAGTTTTTCAAAGCCTATAACATATCAATCTTTTGAAATTTCTGCAACGATGTAAGGTTGATTTGTACATTTGTGTCTTATCTGAAGAGAATTTGCAAACACCAGTTCTGAAAGGTATACCTTTGTCTTTTTGTAGAACTTTTGTTGTTTTAGCACTTACATTTAGATCAATGACCAAAGATTTCCCTTTACTTTTTATTTATGGTTTGGTATTATCATGTTTCATTTTTTCTCTCTCTTATTTTTCATGTGTTTGAAAAGCAGTTGCTAAAAATATTATCTATATTTGCATTTTAAAGAACATTATCAGCCGAGCATGGTGGCGCATGCCTGTAATCCCAGTACTTGGGAGGTTGAGACAGGAGGATTGTAGGTATGAGACCAGCCTCAGTAATTTAGTGAGACTCTTAGCAAACTAGCAAGACCCTGTTTCAAAAGAAAAAATAAAAATTGGGCTGGGGGTATAGTTCAGAGTTAGAATGCCCCTGTGTTCAATCCCCAGTAACACACACACGCACACACACACACACACACACACACACACACACACATGAAACAATGACATATATTACTTGTTTGAAAATAATCTGGGGAATAATTTTAAAAACAAAGTGAAGCTAGGCTTGGTGACACACACCTATAGTCCCAGTACTTGGGAGGATGAGACAAGATTGCAGGTTCAAGACCCACTTCAGCAATTTAGCATGACTCTCAGAAACCTATCAAGACCTTGTTTCAAAACAAAAAATAAAAAAGGGTTTGGGGTATAGCTTGGAAGTAGAATGTCTCTAGTTTCAATGCCCTGTAACACAAACAACAAAATAAAAAAAGAGTAATACTTTTTTTAAGGAAAACTGTGGAGATTGAATTTTTCCAAGTTTTATATTTTAAAATATTTACATCTGAATAAATTTAATCTGATCTGGGGATGGTAGGGCACACCCACATCCTAGTACTTGGGAGGTTGAGACAGGAGGATTGAAGGTTCGAGGGAAGCCTCAGCAACTCAGTGAAACCCTGTTTCAAAATGATAAAAATAAAAGGCTAGAGGGGTAGCTGTGAGGTAGAATGCCCCTGGGTTCAATCCCTAGTACCAAAAAAATGTAATCTGTGTATATCTAATATCTATCAAACTATCTATTTATAGTTTAATATTTCAGTACACATTCCAAGAATATTGATTTTCTCCTACATACTAGTAATTGAGTTTACAAGAGATAGCATTGATAGAATAGTGATATCTAATATACAACCTATATTCAAATTTTCCCATATTATTAGAATATTCTGTGTAGCTGTTTTTCTTTGCAGTTCAGCATCCAATCACGGAACAAGCATATAATGCGATTGTCTTTTTCCTCTCCTCTCCTGTAACTAGGAACAACTCCCTTTCCTTTGTTTCTTTTCTTTTCTCGTGTTGACATCACTGAAGAGTCCAGAGCAGTCATCATTTGAAATATTCTTTAGGCTTGTTTTGTGTGACTGATTTCGAGGGATTCTATTCCAGTTATGAATTTAGGAAGAAAAGGACATCAGTGCTATGTATGTGCCATTGAATCGCAGGGTGCAGTGGGGACACAATGTCACCTATGTCATTGTAGGTCATACCAATTTCCACAGGTAATCAGGTGGCATCCACTGTATCTCTTCATTGCAGACATGCTGCTGTGATATGTAAATAGCAATAGTCTATAGCACGGTACTTTCAGACTGTGCGAAAACCCTGCTTGCTGCATCACTCACCCAACTAATTTAGCTTTAATTGCCTGAACTGATACTCAGATCTGAATTATTACAAACATGATGATATTCCTAATTTTATATCCCTCTGCTTCTTCAGGTTGGTTTAACTGTGATAAAGAACCCCTAAATATTTTCTATTTAAGATGAATGAACTGCATGCCAATGACAAACATTTATTCACTGCTTTTTGTTGCTTGACTTGTGTTCATTTGAGAGGAGGTGATTGTTAGCTACAATCAGATGTTTATTGACAAAAGTCCTATGAACAGAACTCTAGACGTTGCATGAGCAGATAGAGACTTGGATTTAAACAATACACATAGGAGTTGTGTGAATCCTGATGAACTAGTGCAGCAGGTGGGACAGACCCCAGTGTCCAAGCTTGAGCATAAAGAGAAGATTCAGAAGTCTTAGCACCCAAACCCCAAATACTCAATCCTTAAATGCTATTGGAGAGCACTTTAGCAAGATCACTGCCACAGGCCTCAAAGTTCATGCTGTCGTGTGATCTGTCTCTGGAATTGTGACTGCTCTTCATGGGACATGGCTTCATTTCTAAGACCAGGAGATTGAGCTAAGCGATTTCCATTGTATCTTTCAGCTTTATCACTTTATAAACTTGGTTTATCTGTGTCTGTTGCTTCTAGGGCACAACCATAATACCATCTCTGTCATCTGTGCTATACGACAACAAAGAATTCCCCAATCCAGAGACATTTGATCCTGGCCACTTTCTGGATGCAAATGGCAAATTTAAGAAAAGTGACTACTTTGTGCCTTTCTCATCAGGTAATAGAAATTCATTTCCATATGTGTTTCAGGAACATTTGCAACTCAGAGGTAGAATGCCCTGGGTTCAATTCTTAGTGCCATGATATATATTTATTGCTATTTGTATCCAGTGAGGAGCACCCCTTTCAATTCCCACACACTTTCTCTGTTCATGATATATCCTCATTGTTGGACCAGATTAGTGTAGTTTTGGGGTGATCCAGTTTTTATAAATTGATAAAGCTGGAGTATAGTTTGATTGGATTATATCTCTAGACACATCACTGAGGTACCTAAACTCTCTTCCTAGAAGGTAAAACTCATTTAGACCTTCCTCACCCACCATGTGAAAGGCATCTCATTCTACAATATTACTGAGAGTTTATGTTTTGTGGCTCACAACACACACTGTTTGGCTCTGGAGATAACACATCTCCACAAGCACAGAGCATGAGCCAGTGCCCTCACAGCCAGCCAGGGAAGCATGTGAGTGAGGTACTCATTGTAGGACTAATGCTATGAGAGAGGGAAGCACAGATAGCTGGAGCAGGGGTGCTTACAGGTGAGAAGCTGCTGGCTTCTTGCTCCCCAACATACTACTTGAGACATAAAATGGAGTAAGCAACATCCTAATAGCATAAATGACACTAGCGCTTTCTCAAAAGGGGATCGGGGAAAGGGAAAAAGAAATGGCAGGGTATTTTTTTTTTTGTAACTGGGGATTGAAGCCAGGGGCATTCTACCTCTGAGCTACATCCCCAGTCCTATTTTTTAATCTTTATTTTGAAACAGGGTTTCACTAAGTTGCGGAGTGCCTCAATAAGTAGCTGAGGCTGGCTGCGAGCCTGCGATCCTCCTGTCTCAGCCTCCCAAGTACAGGGATTACAAGCCTGCATCACCACACCCGGCTAAGGCAGGGTATTTTTAAGGAGCAATGAACCACAGGAGAAGGACATTTGTTCTCAGTCAGGAATGTCAACAATGGCCAGATAACCCAGTGTGGTGGTGCACACCTGTGTTCCCAGTACTTGGGAGGCTGAGACCAAAGGATTGCAGGTCGCTTCTAAAGTAATGAGGATTTCAATAGTGATACTCTGTTTCGAAATTAAAATGAAAAGGTCTGGGGGTGTAGCTCAAAGGTAGGCATGCCCTGGATTTAATCCTCAGTAAGGGGGGGAAGGTCAGGTAACCAAAGGTCATAGAAACATTGCAGATGTTGTAAGAGACCTTGCAGTGATCAAAGAGCACCCTGATTTATATTGGCTCTCCATACCTGCAGTGTGTGTGCTGGCCATGGATTCTCTTTCCTTGATCTATGACTCTTGATGTCTGCCTTAGCTCTGGCAATGTTGATAGCATAATGACAAGGTCAGAGACTACCCTTTAAGAGTTCACCTTTCAATACATCAGAAAATAAGTAAAGAAATAGGAAATTTTGATTACAGCTGATTCAAGCTTTAATGAAACCATAAATGGTGAAGGAAACTCATAAAGGGCAGGATTTTATTGATTGAAGTGATCACAAAGAGTATAAAGAGAAGAAATTTGACCTGTGTCTTGATTGTAGTATAAGAAGGGTACTTCTCAGATAAGATTCGCATGACATAGAACAGGAGTATTCATGGTACTTTGGAAATTCATAAAATGTGTATAGTCAGAGGTGAGAATGGAGGGTGTGAAGAATGGAAGGCAAGATCATGGAACATCAGAGGGGGAACAGGAAACACAAGCAAAGTGGTTGTTTTTCTAAAAAAATATAGTTAGAAACTTCAAATGTCAAAGGATCAATTAAAATGTGGGATTACTAAAGTAAAGCATGAAACTGATGATAAATATTTTTGAATGAAATATTTATTATGATCAGAGGAGTACAAATGTGTCTATCCTTTGCCCATTTGTCCATTCAAATGTCCAATCAATGATCAAAAGGTTCTGCATATTCTCATTCTGTCAGTGAGAAACAGTGACCATTTCGGTCACTTACAGAGGATTAACTCCCCTGTTTGTTATTTTTAGGAAAACGGATATGTGTGGGAGAGGGCCTGGCCCGCATGGAGCTGTTTATATTCCTGATCACCATTTTACAGCACTTTAACCTGAAACCGTTGGTTGACCCCAAGGACCTTGATACCACCCCAATTGTCAACGGATTTGCTTCTATACCACCACCATACCAGATCTGCTTCATTCCTGTCTGAAAGAGCACACTGTCTGGTTACTGCTGTGCTGTCGTCTGCAATCCCCTCCTCTGGGGCATTGCCCACCTCCTTCCCCCACCAGGGATGCCTTCTCCCAGCTCTCCTCTTATATCTCACTGATTCTCCTAAGATCCAGGGAACAGCCATCCTCCATTCAGGAGACCTTCCTGGGTCACTGCACAAATATATCTGCCATTGTCTATGATATGTAACACTTGTATTGATCACCCCTAGTGCTAATACTTATTCAATGTTGAGGTATTAATTTCTTATCATCGTAAAGCAGCAAAGTGATTAAAATATAATCTCTCAGAGGCATTTATCCCCTGCATGATCCTGTTTATACCCCACACCTACATGCATCCAGGAGATGAGGATAAAGGAATGAGTTGCTGGCTTAGGGTGGTGTATCAGAGGCCCCAGAGAGCAGTCTGGGATTCCTGGGAAGCTTGGAGTGGACACTCTTGCCATCTCTCACTTTATCATTAGGAATGAGGTTCTCCTGATGCTGTGCTAACAAAAACAGATGGAGGTGAATCAGATGTTCTTGCTAACATGTGGTAAAGACATTATCTATATGTTCAAAATTTTAAGTATGTTATTCTTCAGACTAGCCCAATATTCCTCCCTTTTTTGTCTATACATATGTAAGTTTGAATTTGAAATTAATCATTTACAGATTCAATGCCATTTTCAGCAATTAAAAACATTGTTGCAGATCCTAAGAGCATTTGTTTAAATATTGTTTACATTGCCAAAAATAAAGAGTAAAAGCACTGCAGCATGGCAGCCTCCCTGGGAGGACTCATGCACCCCCGGCTGGCTCAACACCAACACAGATCTCACCACCCAAGAGAAGGCTCAGGCTTCTGACTCCTCTACTCCCTAGACTTTGGGAGATGAAGTTCTGTCCTCCGGGCACACCCTCCCCTGCCATGCTCTACTGCTTCGGGACCTGGATGCTCTCCTCCAGCCCGACAGGCTCATCAGGAGGATGCTGCCCACAGCTACACCCACAGCTACACACCAGGTTGTCTGGACATGGACAGAGACGCATGTGGCTTCATGAAGACTGCATTTCTGTACAGTGTGAATGGGGACATTTTCCCATGTGTGTGCGAGCACAGGTGAATGGGTGAGAGGAGTAGGTGTGAGTGAGTGTGTGTGTGAGTGTGTGTGTGTGTGTGTGTGTGTGTGTGTGTGTTATGTACTTGTATATATGTCTGTGTGTGTTGATAATCTCATTTCAACCCCCAGCTCTGCAAGCCAGTGCTGTGTTAGTATTCTGGCCTTTTACTTCTTCCACTGACTCTGCTCACCTGTGACTCCCCTTATAGAAGGTCTCTCAGGTGTTGGGAGAGAATCCACTGCTGCACGGTGGGAATGAAAAAGTGAATGTGCAGCCAGGTATGGTGGTACATGCTTGTAATTCCAGTACTTGGGAGGTGGAGACAGGAGGATCACAGGTTCAAAGCCAGCCTCAGAAACTTAATGAGGCCCTCTGCAACTTAGTGAGACCCTATTTCAAAATAAAAAATAAAATAGGGCTGGGGGTGTAGAGTGCCTCTGGGTTCAAGCCCCAGCACCGGTGTTCACACTTTCATGACTGTGTGATCTTTATTCATGGAAGAACTTAGTGCTTTGTATGTTGATTTCTTTTTTAAACAGTTCCATTTTCCCTGGATGTAGTAAATTAATGCCTTTTCATCAGATGCTTAATTTTTCTAGAAGAGTCTAGATACTCATCACCTACTCAACCCTAAACTCTATCATTTGTGAAACTCATCTATTAGTCAATGAAATACATACTATATTCTGTTGATTTTTGTCTTCTAGGAGAAACCTCTGCCAACCTTTCACTTACTCCTGGGTCTCTAGTTGTTCTTCAGGTCTGGAGCTCAGCTTTCCCCTTAGAATGTACTGTCAGTGTCATCTGGGGTTTTAACTCTCATCTTGGGCCGTCTTGGTTTGCATCCTGTACCTCTTTTGTCTTGTTTAATTCTTTCATTTGTCAGTACACATTTCTGTTTCCCTGAAAGGAAAATGGGGGTAAATTTCCTGATATTTTGCTTGCCTTTAGTTGGATATTGTCTGGGCATACGTTTCAGATTATAAATCATTTCTCATAGAAGGACTAAGGCATTTCTTTAATGAATTCAGTTCCTGTGTTGGTTTTGAGAAGTTCCATTTCCTCCTGAATCTTGAGCCTTCGTATGAAGCTGGCTTTGCCCTTGAAAATTTCCTAAAATACCTTTTGTCTCTACCTAGTTTTCAAAAATACCACTATGAAGAGTTTCATCCATCCTTTTAAGCCCTTTAATTTGGAAACTTATTTTCTTTAGTAAAGGAAACTTCCTTGAATTTCTTTTGTGTGGCTGAATTCTTCCTCCTTTTCTCTCAATTTTCATACCTAGATTTTTTTTCAGTGTTGAGTCTCAAACCTAGAGCTTTGAGTGTGCTAGGCAAGTGCTCTACCATTAAGCTACATCCAAGCTCTGGAATTTTTATTAACCACATGTTGGAACATCTGGTCTGACCTTCAAAATGTTTACCTTTTTAATTCTACTTTATGTCATATGTATTTATGTATATGTAAAGGTTATAAATTTTCTAGTTATGTTCTATTTTCATGTGTGTATTCTGTTTTCCATATTTGGTATCATATTTAATTTGTAGGGTTATATATACTTTATTTGAAAATTATGGACTATATTTCTTAGTTCATTTTTAAATTGTATATAAACATCAGAACTGAACAGAAAGTCTATACAGTTTCCCATTTATTGTCTTATGTTGGTGTGGTCTATTTGTTAAAATTGATTAGCCAGCATTGATACATTATCATTAAACAAAGCTCATAGTTTACAATAGGATTCACTCTGTGTGATATACAACACATAGGTTTTGTAAATGTAGTGCCATGTGTCTGCCATTACCATTTCACAGAGATTAGTTTCACTTATCTGTGCTCCATGAGTTTGTTCCTCCCTGTCTCCAAATCCCTGGCATCCCACTGATCTCTTTACTTCCTCTACAGTTCTGTTATGGTTTTGGATTCACCATGGGTCCTTTTCTTAGTTCAGTATGGAAATAAAGAGCCAGAATCTTAGTTGCAAAGCTAAGAGTTTTATTGCAAAGCAAAAGGAAAAGCACCACACTTGAGAGGACAGTGGTGGAGTGCTCGAAAGAGAGACACTGCTGCCCCCTGTGTCTTCAGGGTTTGTATCTAAGTCCTATTTCCTGTCATAACAGGGCCTGTCTTTATCAGTAACTGGGTGAGGGTTAAGTCCCAGTGTCTGTAATGCTTCAGGTAGCAGAGTCTCTATTTATCTTATCTTTGTTGCTATGCCAACAGCCTGCCTGGCAACATGGAAGTACAGAAGTCATCTGCCTGCGACTGGGTCAGTTAACACATTTTCTCAAGAGTTATGCAGTTAGAATTACATAGTATGTAGACTTACTTTGCAGATTGGCTTCTATTCTTTAGCAAGAAGCATGTAAGGTGCTTCAACATCCTTTTGTGGTTTGACTGCTCCTTTTTGTACTTGATTGCTAAAATCTACAGCTCATTTAATGAGGAACACATGATCAAATTCCCCCAATAAGACAGTGGAGTTGTTCTCAAACTGGGAGAGCCCAGTGCCAGGAAGCAAAGCAGGTCTGAGTAGTGGCTGAGCCAGAGCTGAGACCCAGGCTTGTGTCAAATTTTCATCCCCTGACCTCTCCAGCAACTGTGTTGTACCCTCATTTCCACCTCTCCAAGCTAAGGGCTCCTGAAGTAGAACTTGATACTCTGTCAGCAAAATGCTTCTTGTGATAGATTTATGGCAGAGTGTGTGGTTACTTGTCAGGTACCAAATATGCGTAACTTGATTCTTAAAACAAGGGGACAACAAACTAACTTTTAAAAACTCTATAAAAACAGTTGTTCTACAATTTTCTAAAGAGGAAAGGTCATAGACTTGATGGAAAGGACAAAATTATTTGAGACTGATGTAGGATAGAAGAAAAATGAAATAGATATTACAGTTCCTTTTTTTTTTTTGCGGAACCGGGGATTGAAGCCAGGGGCATTCTACCTCCGCGCTACACCCCTTGCCCTATTTTTTTTTATACTTTATTTTGAAACCGGGTCTCATGAAGTTGAGGAGGGCCTCACTAAGTAGAGAGAGAGAGAGAGAGAGAGAGAGAGAGAGCTGAGGCTGGCTGCGAACCCGAATCCTCCGGTCTCTGCCTCCCAAAGTACTGGGATTACAAGCGTGTGCCACCACTCCCGACCCTAGATATTACAGTTCCAACAGTGATCTGCAATGTAGTCTCACTGGACAGTAGGGCTATCATTGGGGTTTATGAGTGAAACACTGGTGAAAATCAGGATTCAATGGTCATCATGCATCAATATTAATTTCTTATTTCAGTAGATTTATTATAGTGATATAGGAGTATTGCCTTATACTTATATTTAGTATAAGGCATTATATTTATTATAGTGATATGAGTATTGCCTTATACTATATATTGCCTTTCATTAGGAAGTGCATATAAACATCAGGGAAGCAATTTACTTTCAAATGCTTTGAAATAAAAGAAATTCCTTGCATGTAGCTTCAACTTTTCTATATGTCTGTGATTGTTAAACTTACTTAAGTATATGTGAAACATATGTGTACCATCTATGGGCTCATGTACTACCTACGTGATAGCTGGAAAAATTACAAAAATAATTGATATTACTAGTGGATACGTTTGGCTCTCAGCTTTGTTAATCTTCAGAGAAATACAATGTTACATACTCATCAAATTTTTTGAAAAGAAAACAATAACTCTACTAAGTGTTGACAAAGAAGTGAAACAATTGGAAGTCTCAAGTTAAAATTGTAAATTGGTTCAACCATTTGGAGAATACTTGGCGGGAGTCAGTTACTAAAACTGAACACATACATGGCCAACAATTCCACTGGAACCAAGCTGAGGTTTACATTATCCTGTGAATCTTGAACACTTCATGCTGATGCCCTCTTGAGTATTTGGACTGGGATGAGCATTCTGGGCAATGGGAGTTAGAAAACCACAATTCTGAGATGAGGTCTTGTACTGATTCATTGACAACACTTTATCTCTCTGGCTCATCAATTGTTCATGCCTTAAAGACAGAGTTTAGACAAATTGATCTTAGAGATCTTTTTTATTTTCATATTATTCCTGATTCTTTAGTCTATTAAAGGAAAGTTCAGGCAGGATCCTCATCTCAGAAGGAGGAAAGAAGAGGAAAACAGGGATCCACTTTTCTAAAGGAATAAAATGATGGCTCTAAAAACATCAACTAAGCTTATTTTATAGAAAAGAAGGCGGTGTGAGTCAGACTTTGAGCTATGTGAGTCAGGTAGCAAATTACTGTTTTTCTTTGCCTTGGATAAAGCTTTCATCAAGACATAGGCTCAGGCAAGTCCTAAAGGTTATTTCTGACACACATTTTAATCAAATGATGGTTAATCATTAACTAAGTTCATGTTTATTTTGAAAGTCACTGATTAGACCATGTCACGAAATATTGAATTGTGGCACACAATTGGTAAGTATTGCTGAGCCAAGTAGAATAAATGTCTTGCTTGGAGGGAAGGGTGCACGACACGGGACCCAGGTTTCAGCCTCAGCTCTACCACCTGCAGTCTGTGTGTCCTTGATGAAGGCACTGAATCTCCAAGTCTTGGCTTCCTCAGCTCTTAAATGTGAATAATTTTGCCTTAGGCAAAGGTAACTGAGAGAATACAAAGGGTTATTGTGTGTGAAAAATCCCCTGTAAGATTTCAGAGTTCCTGTAAACATGACTGATAAAACTTTGTGTAACAGGGTCATGGCAAGACTTAATTTTTCTTAAAAAAGCTTAGAAGTATGCATGTATCCCTATAGTATTATGGCTTCAATTCCTTTGGGAGGATCCCCAGGAGTGGTACATCTGAGTTATATGGTGGCTCCATTCCCAGTCTTTTGAGGAACCTCCATGCTGATCTCCATAGTGGCTGTACTAATTTGTAACCCCACCAACAGTGTATAAGGGTTCTTATTTCCCTATATCTTTGCCAAAATTTATTATTATTGTATTATTAATTATTAATCCAGGGGCTTTCTACCTCTGAGCTACACCTTGAACCTTATTTTTTATTTTTAATTTTTGAACCAGGTTCTCACTAAGTTCTGAAGGTCTTGCTAAATTGCTGAGGCTGGCTTTGAACCTGTGATCCTCCTTTCTCAGCCCCCCCACCAAGTGCTGGGATTACAGGCATATGCCACCATACCCAGCTTTGCTAATGATGTTGAACATTTTTATGTATTTATTGGCCATTCGTATTTATTATTTTGAGAAGTGTCTCTTCAGATTCATTGCCCATTTTTTGATTGGGTTCTTTTTTTTTGTAGTACTGGGGATTGAACCAAGGAACATTCTACTTCTGATCTACCCTCCCAGGCTTTTATTTTTTTGTTTTGAAATAGAGTCTCGTTAGGTCACTGAGAGTCTCACTAAATTGTTGAGGTTGGCCTCAAACTTGTGATCCTCCTGTCTCAAGTCTTCCAATTACTGGGATTACATGTGTGTGCCACCATGCCTGACTGTGTTCTTTGCTTTTTTTTTAGTGTTAAGTTTTTTAAGTTCTTTATATATTCTAGATATGAATCTTCTATCAGAACAGTAGTGGTGAAGATTTTCTTTCTTTCTGTAGGCTTTCTCTTTGCTTTTTTTTTTTTTTTGCGGTATTGAGGATTGATCCCAGGGGCATTCTACCTCTGAGCTACACCCCCAGCCCTATTTTTTATTATTTAATTAGAAACAGGGTCGCACTAAGTTGAGGAGGGCCTCACTAAGTAACTGAGGCTAGTGGCGAACCCGGATCCTCCGGTCTCAGCCTCCCAAGTACTGGGATTACAAGCGTGCACCACCATGCCTGGCTTTCTCTTTAGCTTCTTGATGATTTCCTTTTGCTGCACAGAATATCACAATTCACAATAGTGAAATATGGAACCAGTCTAGGTGTCCAGCAACAGATGAATGGGTTACAAAGGTATGGTATATGCACACAATGGAATTTTACTCAGCTATAAAGAAGAATACAATTATGTTATTTGTGGGAAATTGGATGGACCTTGAGAATATTATGCTGAGATCAGCCAGTCACAGAAAGTGACAGGTCATATGTTTTCACTTGTATCTGGAAGCTAGAGAGAAATGGGGAAACAAAGAGGACTTCAGAGAAATGAGGGGAGATACTACTGAGGCAGGGCCGAGGACCTGGGAACAGGAGGGATTAACAAAGGCCTTCTATCCCCTTCTATGTGATGGGGGAGGTGAGCAGGGAAGTGAGAGACCACTGGGTGCTAGGAGATTAGGGCCTACCAGTCCACAAGATAACAATTCAAATTAAAGATTGAAATTGGGCAAAAGGCATCGGTCCCTCAAGACCCAATTCTGACCAATCATAAAGAGAAAATGGTGAACCTCAATAAGGTTTAAAAGCCCACTTCCCAAGAGCTTAGGTGGTTATTCTCTTTCAGAAGCTCCTTCCCCCTGTGTGTGGAGAGCTGTTTTTGTCCTCTATTTTTCCTTGACTTAAAATAAACTTTCATATTTCTATACTCTTCATTAGTCCTTGGACTTCATTTGTCAAAATCCATTGGACAAGTACTCAATAAGAGAAGACCCCCCCATATCATTTTTGGCACTTCAGATGGGAAAACGAGGGAAGGAACCCAGTAAATGAAGTATGTGGTTTCACTAGTAGAATAGTGAATGGGGATTTGGGGAGGGAGGCGGGGAGTTGAAAGGGGAGATCTGATGATGGAAACAGTTCAAATATTTCCTTATTCATATATGAAGTTATCAATATCAATGTTAATATTATCTGTGGGGAGGGGGAGGGAGAAGGGAGGGACCCAGAGGAAATACAGAGCAAATGCTGTGTGCATGTGTGCATGTCTCTTTCTACCACTCTGAATATCACTATGATGTCTAATTACGATGCATAAAAAAGCCTTAGAAATCACTGTACTAGTCAATATAGAATAAAATGATGATATCTTTACATAATTCACCTCTGTGTAAGCGTTGTCATTGGCAATGTGATTATATCTATCCTTACAGTGATCATCACATCCTCATGACCACTAACCGTTTCCTCTCATTCAGGTCAGCATATTGTGGTGTTGTGTGCTGTGGGTTCATTTAGTGATTTCTCTCCTCTGTCTTCTATTGCATGCACAATTGTGGTTCTGCTTATAATTTTGCTTCCTTGTTGCACATTATTTCATTTTTTATTTCTGAAAATGGCAGATCAAAGACAACAGAAACAGTTGGAAGTGATTGGGCAGTGGGAAAAGCATAGTTTCTCATTCCTTTCCCTTTAAGTTCTCTGAGTTTGGCTCTTCACTCAGGCAGAGCAAATTTCACCTCTGCAGTGATGAAGGGAAGAGAGCTGTATCTTTTATCTCCTGTCCTGAACATCTCTCATTGTATTATCCTTGGAGTCAAATAAAGAGCTTCTAGCCAGGTGTGGTAGCACATGCCTGTAATCGCAGTATTTGGGAAGCTGAGACAAGAGGATCTCAGGTTCGAGGTCAGTCTCAGCAACTTAGGGACACTCAGCAACCTAGTGAGACCCTGTTTCAAAATAATAAATAAAAAGTTCTGGGGATATGGCTTTGAAGTATAATGGCCCTGGGTTCAATCCCCAGTACCACCACCACCAAAAAAAAAAAAAAAAAAAGGAGTTTCTATTTAATGTGAACTGTGGCCAATGGAGTGTACATTTAGAATTACTAATGTTGGAGGATTTCTTTTCTTTCTCTAAAATTGTTCTCTAGTGTTAGAAATAAATTTCATGGTGACATTTAAAAAAAGACACACGTTTGAAAATTGCTCAGCAAGGCAATTTTACTTTTTGGCAAAGAAGGATGCTGCCACCTTATAGAGCCAGGTATGCAGGGCACCTGGCAGAGAGCCAGCTGGGTCTTTTATTTCTAACACAAAATTTCTGCACCATTGTGCTCCTATTGGTGGGAGTGTGTCTTCACAGTCATCATGTGATTGGCTGGGGGAGAACAGGATGCTGGGGGAGGGGTTGACATTTGCAATATTTAAGAAATGCTATTGGTAGGATTGCAAATTAGTTCAGCCACTATGGAGACCAGTGTGGTGGTTCCTCAGAAAGATGGAAATGGATCCACCATATAATCTGGCTATACCACTTGAGGTATCTCTCTAAAGGGACTGAAATCAGAGAGCTCCAGTAATATATGCATATCCATATTCATAGCAGCACAATTCGCAATAGCCAAATTATGGAGCTTACCTAGGGTGTCCATCAACAGATGAATAAATTGCAAAATTATGGAATATCCACACAATGGATTGTAATCAGCAAGAAAGAAGATCAAAAGTATATCATTTGCAGGAAAATGGAAGGACCTGGAGAACATTATGTTAAGTGAGATTAGCCAGTCAGAGAAAGTGAAGGGTCATATGTTTTCTCTAATGTGTACAAGCTAGGGAGTAATTGGGATACCAGAGGGACTCCAGATAATGGAGGAAAAACCTGAGTGGAGCCAGGGAGGTGGTCCAGGGGAAGGGTCATTAATATGAGAATCCAGATTTATTTTTTTTTGTGTGTGTGGTACTAGGGATTGAGCCCAGAAGCATCTTTTTCTGAGCTATATCTCCAGCCTTTCTAAATTTTTTGTTTGGAAACAGGGTCTCACTAGGTTGCACAGAGTTTTGCTGTTCCTGAGGCTGTCCTCGAACCTGCAATCATCCTGTCTCAGCCTCCCAAACACTGGAATTACAGGCATACACCACCAAGCCTGGCTAGAGAACCCAGAATTCTGAATAATTTTCTAGCATCATATTCTTACTGTAGTTTTTCTCAATCAGGGCTGCACATTGGAACCATCTAGGGTTTTTTTTTTTTAAATTTCCAATTCCTATGCCCTAACCCAACACAATTAAATTACAATCAGTAGGATTGGCCTGTGATTAAGAAACAGGAAAAGGATAAAGAACATTTCATTTTTATCTCTATCATTGGGACAAAGTCCACTCAGAAGAGAGAATAAAGTGCTTCTCGCTGATTAGTCATTCATCAAAGATTCACAGGTGAATTAGCAGCAAATGTTATAAAAATGTTGGATTACAAGCTTGCATTGTCTCAGTAGGAGGAAAATGTGTCAATAGATCCAGCTGTGATCCTCATGTCCAGTCTCTACTGTCTCCTTCTCCCTTCCTCTGGAGACAAAGCTTGGGAAGAGAGAAGCTCCCTCCTAGCCCCAATCCTCTCCCACATCTGCAGGATGTTTTCAATAATTAAGAACATCAGCCAGTCCCTAACCAATGTGCATTGGTTATACATTTATTGGTATATATTTATGCTCCTCTAATGGCTTTCAAAAGGAATTAAGTTGTCCCCTAGTTTTGAAATAAGACCTATTCCTGTATGCACACCATAAAAGTGATTGTAAAGTCAAATACTATCCGTAAACTTTGATGTATTTGTTGTCTCTTTTAGTTTGTCACTGTCAGAAATGATGAGATAAAGTAAAGCGTTTTGCGAGTAGAGAAACATTCAGGTGCTTTTTATGGTAGAATCACAGTTGCAAAGTGGCAAAACTTGAGGGTGCTTCTCCCCTTCCTTTCTTTATAGCTATCTGCTATGATTTGGGCTGAAGGTAAATGGCAAAGGAAGCGTTTGTCATTAGAGATTTCATTCGTATGCTTTAGCCATGTGTTTTATTCAGAATAGTCATGAAAATAGGACTTCTCTGAAGAATCAACTTATGCCTATGGTCAAGGAAATAGCAGTGGGTCTGGAATAGTATAAAGAATGAAAGAAGCAAGCGATGAGCTAGAGCTCAATCGGTGGTATCGAAATCCTTTTGGATTCTGCATGAACTCCTTGTCTGGAGCCAGAATGCTGCAGAGTGGAAGAAATTGTTCTTCTAAGAGATGCTTCATGTCTGGGCACTGGCTTGGTGATGCCCACTCTCTGTGCTTGTAATTCTAGTTGAACCAAACTGGGCTAAGTAGTGGAATTGCCTGGGGTGACTTAAAAGTACAGATTTCCAGTGCTTACCACAGGGGTCCTCTTTGGGCAGAGCTTTGTGTGTGACCCCATGCAGTCTGCTGGTTAGTGATTTTAAAAAGGGCCAGTGGGTGGGGTGGGGGTGGTGATGATAATTGCTCAAGTGATAATTGAACCTCAAGCAGAGGTTCAAATTTTGGTCTATATATTAATTGTGGGGTACTGGAAAATAATTTGAAATTCTCTGGCCACCGGTTTTTTTCTTTGTAAAATAGGACAAATCTGCCAAATGTATTGACTTGCAGATTAATTATAATCTATGAACTAATGGTTTGGCCATTGCATGGCACATCATAGGTCATCCATAAGTGGCAGCTATCACAATCACCATTACAATTATGGATAAAATTCAGAAATATTTGAAGCTGCATTTGGTAGAATATAAAACATAAGCAATACAAAGATAATATCAGTTTAAATCAGGTACAGTATGTAAGGACAGTATGTCATCTTTTGCTATGACTGCATCTCCTCTCCATTTTCCAGTTCTCAAAAGTCTATGGCCCAGTGTTCACTCTGCATTTGGTTAGGAAGCCCACTTTGGTGTTGCATGGATGTGAAGTTGTGAAGGAACTCTGATTGAGCTTGGAGAAGGGTTTGCTGTTTCCCAGTGGTTGAAAAAATTAACAAAGGCTTTGGCAAGTCTGTAAATGCATGTGTGTCCATGTGTGAATTGGGCAGTGGTCACGGGCAGGAGGAGGATGGGAAAGAGAGACTTGAAGAGCTCCCAGGCAGAGCTTGGCCATCCGTGTGCTGCCAGTGTCAGCTCCTTTTCCCTTGCTGGGACCTCTCTCCTAGTTTTAGCTCCCCTTCGTGCAGGAATCGTTTTCAGCAATGGGAAGATTCTCCCTCATGACACTTCAGAACTTCAGGATGGGGAAGAGGAGCTTTGAGGACATGTTCAAGAGGAAGTCTGCATGTGACATGGTTATTTCACTGTGTTCTAAACTTTGTTTCTTTAATTTCAAATCAGAAACATTGACATTATGTACATATTTGAGAATACCAATGTCAATTTCAATATCCTGTATGGGGAAGAGTGGAAGTGGGAGAGGCCCCGGGGAAAACTCACCAAGCACTGTGTAGATGTATGTCCATATCACTATGAACTGCATTATGATGCGAAACTATGATGCATAAATAAAAGTATATAAAAAAGAAACTGTGAATATAGGTTTTGAGTTTATTTACTGAAGAGTTAAGGAGCAATGTTTCTCCTTTAACATAAATGTGGGTCAACTATTCCAGATCACTTCACAAGAGGGTACTTAGTAAGCACACACGGTGGCAATGACTTCAAGCCACCTGTATGGAGCAGGAACCAGGTGACTTCTGTCACTTAATTGGGATATATTTGTTCTACCAGCTTCCCTGACATGTCTCAGGATCTCTTCCAGGTTCACATCTACAGTTCTGGCTAGTAATGGTATCATGTGTGGGTTTAATTGCTAAGCTATACCTTAATAGATTTCTCATGAATGATGATTTCTCTGAAAACACATCACAGTCTTTAAAAACATGTCATTAATTACTCTTATTACCCAATAGTTAATATTTTGATTTATACATTGCTGGTAAATATATGTTATAGCAAAAATCTGCAAAATACACAAACACCATTTTACAAAGTGCTTTATTTAACTATATTTCAACTCTTATCAGTAATTCTTTAGCTAGCCTTCTCCGAGTGCATTCTGGCTCTACTGTAGCTGTGCTTATCTTTTCTCCCCATGTTTATTGGATTTGGGGTTATAAATTTATGGTATTCATTTTCTCCACTGCCAACTGTGCTAACCCATGAAGCACTTGTCACAATGAAGCTGATTTTCATCTTAGAAGATTCCAGATGGACTTGTTTTTAAATACTCTTTTCCAAATGAAGTGAAATGAAACACTGATAGGTTTCACCTGTGAATGACACCCCTTCTCCCCAAAATCCCCAAGGCTTACCAAATTTCCTGGCTAAAATAAAATTTTTTTCTAATATATTAGGGCTCAGTAATGTTTAAAGGAACCCAGCATACAAACGACTAACACAGAAGGTTACCTATTGTTCAAATGTTCTACAATTTATTTATTTATTTATTTTTACGGTACTGGGGATTGAACCCAGGGGCATTCTACCTCCGGGCTACACCCCCAGCCCTACTTTTTTTATTCTTTATTTTGAAACAGGGTCTCACTAAGTTGCGGAAGGCCTCACTAAGCAGCTGAGGCTGGCTGCAAACCCCGATCCTCCGGACTCAGCCTACCAAGTACTGGAATTACAAGCATGCGCTACCACGCCCGGCTCTACAATTTATTCAGAAAACTTTTAATTCAAATTGTTCTTACTTAGGTTCTACAGATGTGAATTTGAGAGCTCTTTACATATAAAATTTATCAATCATTTGATTATGGCAATTTCAATGTGGAGATCCTCCACAAAAATGAAAACTTTGAAGTAATTTAATCTCTTTTCCTGTAAAATAATAGACTTAGTTTAAGTAATGGGCATTGTGTGTGTGTGTGTGTGTGTGTGTCACTGGGGGTGGAACCCATGGGCCTTCTACCTCTGGGCTATACCCCCAGACCTATTTATTTTTTTTATTTGGAAACTGTGTCTCACTAAGTTGCTGAGGCTGGTCTCTAAACCCCATCCTCCTGTTTCAGCCTCCCAAGTACTAGGATTAGAAACATGTGTCACCAAGCCTGGCAGACAAATGTTTAAATTCGTTAATACAGACTGTTCTGTTAATGAGCATATAGAACAATACCCCATAATTTGCAAAGGTCAGGCTTGCAAAATGGATTGAATTTTGAATTTGATTGGAGATGATGGACAATTACTTCCTAAGGAAGTAAATTTGTTTTTTTTTGATATTGAAATGAGAAATAAGAAGACTCCATTTATCAATTTCTGTTTTTATTCTCTTTATCTCAATTTATATTTGAAAGAAAAATAATCATTCTACTGTTTAGATGAAGAAATCTGTCTTATATTTAATGTTTATATGTATAGTTTTTCTTTTCATATTATATTGATGTCTTCTGCTTTTCACATTTGTTTGTTTCTTTAAATACAGAAGTCGACCATAACTTGCCTTTTAGTTCCTCTCTACTGGTTCAACACATTATTCTTTCATCTATTCACTGGTATAATTGTAGGTGAGAGCCCTCCCCTCCTCTTTGAACATTGCTGTACTGGGGACCAAGCCTTCAACCCATGAGATTTTGGGTGACAGTCCAGATCCAAGCCATAACAGGAAGCATCTGGGTTATTATTATGATTATTTTTGAAGTACTGGGGATTGAACCCTACCACCAAGCTACACCCCCAGCCCTATTTTTCTATTCTTTATTTTGAATCAGTGTCTCAGTAAGTTGTGGAGGGCCTCACTAAGTAGCTGAGGCTGGCTGCGAACCCAGATCCTCTGGTCTCAGCTTCCCAAGTACTGGGATTACAAGTGTGCGCCACCATGCCCGGCTTACCACTATGATTTTAATTGCCAGTATCTGGTCACCAACCAATTATATTTAAATCATAAATCTCAGGATGAGTGCTGTAAAAAAATAACATTTTATTCATATCTTTATCATTGGGACAAAGTACACTCGGAAGTCAGATTAATGTTCTTTAATCTGATTGGTTACTCCCTTTTCAAAGAAAATATTGAATTAGCAGAGAACATTGTGAAAGTTTAGACTGTGGGCTCATAGTTGTCTCAGCAACAAGAGAAGGCTTCAATGGATCTAGTCGTGGTCCTGGTGTTTCTTCTCTCATCTCTGCTGCTCGTTTCACTGTGGAGACAGAGCTCTGGGCCAGGGAAGCTCCCTCCTGGCCCCACTCCTCTCCCAATTATTGGAAATATTCTGCAGATAGATGTGAAGAACATCAGCAAATCCTTAACCAAGGTAAGAATGCTTCATGCTCCTCTGTGGCTTGTAAAGAAGAGTAAATGATCTTTGTTTTTACATAAGATATTCTCTGGAGGCACACTAATGTGATGGATGATTGTAAAGCAAACATTCCCTGTGAACTCTGGTGTACTTGTTGCCTTTTCCAGTTTGTCATTTTCAGAAATTGTGGAATGATGTATGCATTTTGTGAGTAGAGACACATTTAGGTCCTTGTTCAGCAGAATCAGAATCACAAAGTAGCAAATGCTGTGAGCGCTTCTTCACTTCTTTGCCTCACAGCCATTTACTATGATTTTTGCTGAAGGTCAGTGGTAAGGGAAGTGTTTGCAATTAGAGATTTTCTTTGATAAGCCTTGTACTCTATTTGCCCGGTGTTTTATTCTGGATTGCATTAGTGTAGAATCCTCTGAAGAATCAACTTACGCCCTATGTCAGGGAAATAGCTGTGGGTATGGCATAGAACAATGAGTGAGAGAAACAAGCAGAGTCAGCATCCAATTGATGGTATCAGAATCCCTTTGATTTCTGCACAAATCATTTATCTGGGGTTGAGAATGCAGGAGAGTGGAGAGAATGATTCTTGCACGAGATGCTTTCTGTCCTGGATCTGCCTCTGTGGTACCCAGTCTGTGTTTGTAATGCCAGCAGACTCCACAGTGTGCTGGACTTTAGTATTCCCTGATGACTTATTTCTAGAGTTCTTCACAGGGCTCTCAGGATCTCTTTGGGAAGAGCTTTACAATCAATCCAGAAGCATGCTTCTGGGTTTAGATTTCAAGGTGGTGATGGGGATGGGGAGTAAATTGCTCATGCATTAAATATTGAATAAAGAGATATTTAAGTTCTATATATTAGCCTTGGGACACTGGAATGAATTTGAAATTTTCTGATCTCAGTTTCTTTCTATGTAAAACAAGGCAAATAAACCTGTGAATGTGTTTATATGAAAATTAATTGTAATCTGTATACCAAGTACTTGGCCCATTGTGAGGCAAGTGATAAGCCATCTACAAGTGGTAGTTATCATAATCACCATCATATTGTGTTTGAAATCTAAAAATACTTGAAGCTCTATGTGGTAGAAAAAAACATAAAAAATACAATAATATCAGTCAGAATTGAGTCAAATATATGGACTCAATAGTGACTTTTTCAGTCATTTTCGTATTTTCCCTCTATTTTAGTTCTCAAAAGTCTACGGCCCTGTGTTCACTCTGTATTTGGGCATGAAGCCCACTGTGGTGTTGCATGGATATGAAGCCGTGAAGGAAGCCCTGGTTGATCTTGGGGAGGAGTTTTCTGGAAGAGGGACTTCCCCAATTTTTGAAAGGTGTGATAAAGACCTTGGTAAGTTTATATGTGCATGTGTGCGCATGTGTGTGTATTGGGCAGAGGTCATGGGGATGAAGAGGATGGAACACAGAGATTTAAGAACCTCTTAGGAAGCACTTGTTCATCCATGTGGTTGCCATGTGTCTAGTCCAACTCCCTTCTCCCTTCTATTCTGTTTCCCCTCCATGTAGGAATTGTTTTCACCAATGGAAAGACATGGAAGGAGATGCGTCGCTTCTCTCTCATGACTCTGAGGAATTTTGGGATGGGGAAGAGGAGCATTGAGGACCGAGTTCAAGAGGAAGCCCGCTGCCTGGTGGAGGAGCTGAGGAAAACCAACGGTGGGTGGCTCTTTCTATCACAGACCTTCCCAGACTGCTGTATTCTCTATTGACCTCACTGGGCACATTTCAGGTGTCATGAAATCTTTTGTTCTGTACCTTGGCTGTGACTGCGTGTGGAGGAGGAAAGATTGGAAGCAGAAATCCAGGGAGTGTCTGTGTGTTTGTTTTGTGTGTACAGGCATGCCTGAGCCTGTGGTATGGGTGTAAAAAGTCTTTTCATCTTTTTCTGTCTCTTTCTTTTCTTTCTGAGTCAAAAATCATGAATATAGGTTTTGAGTTTATTTCTGGACGAGTTAAGGAGCAGTATTTTCCCTTTAGCATAAATGTGGGTCACCTATGCCAGGTCATTTCGCCTGGGAATGCTTGGAAATGAGACACAATGACAATGGCCCCGCCACACCCGTATGAAGCAGGATCCTTATGATTTCTGTTTTCATGTAATTGGACTATATTGGTTCAGCCATCTTCACTGACATGTCTCAGGGTTTCAACCAGGCCCATGTCTACAGTTATGACTAATAATGATGTAACGTATGGTTTTAATTGCTTAGGTATATCTTAATACAGTTCTCCTCAATTATGGTTTCTTTGTAAGAGTATAATTTTAAAAAATCACCATTGATTATTGTTGTTATCCAGTCGTTACTCTATTGATTCATATGTGTTGAATAAATGTATGCTATAGTATAATTGTGAGAAATGCACAGACAGCAATTAGTAAAATGATGTCTTTAACTAGATATCAAGACTTCCCTACCTGTATTCTGGTCTGTTTTCAGCTTGTCTTGTCTTTTCTTCTCATGATTACTGGATTGTGGGTTGATATTAATGGCAATTATTTTCCTTCCACTGACAACTCTACTCTCCCATGAAATGTTTTTCACAATGAATCTGATTACCAGCTTGGATTCCAAATGACCTTGTTTTAAAACATTCCCATTTAATTGAAGTAAAAGGAAATACTGAAAATCAGATTTTACCTGTGAATAAGACATACTAGCACACACACCCAATTCCCAGGGCTTTTCAAATGATCCTCCACCTCTTTGCACTGTCATTTTTTTTAATTTTGCGGTACTGGGGACTGAACCCAGGGGCATTTTACCTCCAAGCTACACCCCCAGCCCTATTTTTTATTCTTTATTTTGAAACAGGATCTCATTAAGTTGCGAAGGGCCTCACTAAGTAGCTGAGGCTGGCTGCGAACCCGGATCCTCCGGTTTCAGCCTCCCAAGTATGGGGATTACAAGCGTGCGCCACCACGCCGGGCTGAGCATTGCCGTGTTTAAAAGGAGCTGGCGTGCAAACAGCCAACTCAACAGGTTTCCTAGTGTTCACATGCCCTACTAGGTGTTCAGGACACTTTCAATCAAGTCACCCTTACCTTAAAGTCTATAGATGTGAATTTGGGAGCTCCTGCACATAAAGTGTATGGATAATTTGATTAATTCCACTGTTATGGATTCCTCCAAATAGGGAAAACTTTCCTGTAATTTAATTTCATTACTTGTAATAAGATAGGCTTGACCTATGTTAAGGACAAATTTTAAAATTTACTAAAACTATTTAAACTTACTAAAACACACTATTCTGTTGAACATCAAATAGAACAATATTCCAGAATTCACAAAGGTCATCTTTGTCCAAACAAATCAAATTTGTAGCTTCATTAAGGATAGTGAACATTTACTTCCTAAGGAGAACATTTATTGTTTTTAACACTGAAATGAAAAAAAATCATTATCAATTTTCTGTTTTTGTTTGCCTTTCTTGGGAGGTTTTATATATATATATATATATATATATATCATATCTATGTAATATATTCATCTATATATAACATTAAAATTGTTTTGTGTGTGGTACTGGGGATTGAACCCAGGGGTTTTCTACCTTTGAGCTACACCCCAGTCTCATTTTATATTTTATTTTGAAACAAGGTCTTGCTAAGTTATTACATATTGGCCTCTAACCTGAGATTCTCCTGCCTCCGCCTCTCAAATATTGGGAATATAGGTGTGTGCCACCACATCTGGCTGAGATCTGTATTGTAAACATTCTCATTATATTCATTTCAGAAAAAAAATCCATATTGTACTTCAGTATTTTATATTTTTCTTCTCATATGATGACATTCTCATATGGAGACATTCTGCATTACCTTTTTTTCTTCCAGGTACCAAACTTCACCCACAATCTCTCCCTTTAGTGCTTCTCCCCTGGGTCAACTCATGGTACTTGCAGCTATTCATTATGTGTAAAGTTTCCAGGCTCCCATTACTCTCTCTCTCTCTCTCTCTCTGTCTCTCTCTGTCTCTCTCAGTGCTGTTTTATCTACAAACTTTGCAGATGGATGCCATTCTGCTCTGAATCTTTGAATTATTAGGTGAAAAAGTCCTTCTTATTCCGAAATAGAAGAACCCTAGGGTTCAAAGAGTGTAAGTAAAGGGAGAGGAGGTGAATTGCGTATATGTATTTTCAGTTGATATTTAATCTTAATAATACCTGCTGTTATGTTTGCAGAGTCAGAAATGCACATAAAGAAGAATCTTCTGTGAATTTTTATACACAGTATGAACACATGCTTTAAATGTGAAAGGGAGAGGGGGGAAACTTACAGTTAACAAAACTAAAAAAAAAAAAGAAAGAAAAGAAGCCTTGTTGTAAATTACACAAAGCTATAAAGATATTTCTCTGAATGCATAGGTTAAAACTTTAAACTTGACCTCCCAGCAAATGTGCAGTCTTATCCCACTGCAAGAGTCACTGACCACAGAGGATTTTTATGGAGGGAGGGAAGATCAGTGCAGGTAGTGCCACACGGAATGCACCTCTCACCTGGGACATCAAGATTCTTGTTCTCTCTGCTTCTGAGCTATGAAACAGGCTGGAGAACTCTTATGTGGGCCACCTCCTAACCAAGGGCCTCCACTACTTCTGAGATATCTAGTAAGTTGGGGTAGCTGTAAGAGTTTTCACCCCAGTTATTTAGACATAAACTAACACTGAATTTGTGTCTTTCAGGATAGGCTCACACTTAATTTTATGAGTGAGTTGTAACTTTTTTCAAAGTGAAGGAAAAAGAGGTTAGTACATCTAGATAAAGTAGTTTCTGACTGGTTGAAAGATACAGAGGTTTCTTCTTTAAAGCACTTGAGAGAAAGGGGCTAATATGCAAACTTCACTGTCTATGCAAACACTCCTCAAGGGTCAGTCACCAGCAGTAACTGCTGGGATAGTTAAGTCACTAAACAGAGTGACTGCAGGAAGTTGGCCTTGAAGAATTCCTCAACCTCATTTCAGCATTTAGGCAGCAGCAGGAGGCCGTTATCTCAGCACAACGTTCTCTTCCATGGACATCTGCACTGAACAGACTATTTTAAACTCCATTATTAAACTAGCTAGTTTGTAATGGCCAGCAGGTTTGAGGTATAGTGATGTTTTAATTTAATGCAAGCTCAGTATTTTTCTGTTGGGGAAAGGTGTAGGGAAGATATTGCTTAAAATGTCTGAAGTGCCTTTATCTGTTAAAGATGAAGTATTTAATGTGTATTGTTTTAATGGTATTTTGAATCGTTTCCACTTGTCTAGGCTCACCCTGTGATCCCACCTTCATCCTGGGCTGTGCTCCCTGCAATGTGATCTGCTCCATTATTTTCCAGAATCGTTTTGATTACAAAGACCAGAACTTTCTCACCTTGATGAAAATGTTAAATGAAAATGTCAAGATTCTGAGCTCCCCATGGATGCAGGTGAGGCCAAGATCCTTTATTTCTGAGAATACACTTTTAGTCTTTTTGAAAAAGACATCTCCAACATTGTACATGGACCACATGGTGAAGCAATTGTTTGGACACCACTGTCCTGCCTAGAGCATCATTGAGTGAACATTTGGGAAAGATTTCAGAGTTCTTCATTTCAAACCCAGGACATTGAAGGTGTGCATGTGGGGCTGGCATTCAAGCCTCTTAGCCCCCTGTCCAGTGGTTTTTCCATTAAATCTCAGAAGCCCTGTTTCTATAAGGTACTTTGTTCACTGCCTAAAGGATGACCATGTATTTCAACGGTCATCCAGGTCCTTATTGCAAGCTTCCATTACCCACAAGGTCTGTCCTCTAATCAACATTTAGAGACTTCTGAAGGAACATCCTAATTCAGGATGGGAATACCTTCTCAAGGAGGGGAAGCATTTGGGACCACAGAAGTTGGCAGAGATCACTTAGTAGGGTAGAACTTTTGGTCTTCAGTTGGCCTTCCAGATAAAAGAATCACTGAGTTAGGAATGACATATCGATTGGTTTTACGGTGCATGGATGATAAATAAAAACTAACAATTTTACTCTCTGCCAAATTGGCACTCTTATGGTCTGTCTAGTTAGTATTTGTGTAATCATTAGAGGTCACTTAACTGTACTGGTGCACAATTAGGCTTCACATAGTCTTTGAGCACCTTCCTCTTCAGAAATCCTGACTCCATGTCTGAGGTTGGTTAATAGAAATAAAAACTGCAGGGACTAGCTTTGTACTCTAAATTAGGGTACCCTAAGTCCCTTAATCTCTGTAGTCATCTACAAAATATGAATCATATTTATTCACATCATCTTGTATTTCAAGATAATAGGGAAAAATTGAAGTGGAAAATGAGTGAATTGGTATAAAATGCTTTCTGAGGATAAACATGAATTATAAACTTAGGAAGTTGTTATCACCTTTGAAGCTTTGGTCAGAATTTTCTCCAACAATTCTTTCTACAAACATAGAGAATTACTATATATTTGCTATAAAAATTATACCTGGTTATACATGTGTATTTGTATTTCATTGAACCTCACTATGATGCATAATTACAAAACACCAATAAAAGTATATAAAAAAGATGGACCATATTTTATATACATTTATACCAATAATTTCTTAGAAGGGCTCGGTACATGGGCCATACCTGCCCATTAAATATTGTTTTTTAATATATCATTGTTTTCTCTTGTAGGTCTGCAATATCTTCCCTTTTCTCATTGATTATATTCCAGGGAGCCATCGCCTTATTTTGAAAAATGCTGCTTATTTGAAAAGTTATATTATGGAGAAAGTAAAGGAGCACCAAGAATCACTGGATGTTGACAATCCTCGGGACTTTATTGATTGTTTTCTGTTAAAAATGAACCAGGTAAAATGTTAATATCAACTCAGTTGTTTGGTTGCTTGAGCATTTTGTAGTTTGCTGAGTAGCTTTCTTTTGACTAGGTTTGCCTTAATAACCAGACCAGTAATACTTGACAAGCAGGTTGAAAACTGACAGTGTGTATGAGTTTCCATCAAGAATCATGGAAAACATGAAATTAAATAGTAAAGCAAGTTAAACATGTTGATCCTATCTTTAAATACAATTAATCTAATTGAGGAAAATATAATGCACATCTAGTTCTTTGAAAGAATGAACACATAGAGAAATCATTGGCTATACTGACTAAATAAAAGGAAGGCACGAATATGACCCTTCACTTTCTGTGACTGACTGGCTAATCTCACTTAACACAATGTTCTCCAGGTCCTTCCATTTTCCCAAAAATGACATAATTTTCTTCTTTATTACTGAGTAGAATTTCATTGTGCATATATCCCATAATTTTGTAATCTATTCATCTGTTGATGGACACCCAGGTTGGTTCCATAATTTGGCTATTGTGAATTGTGCTGCTATGAACATAGATATGCATGTATTAGTATAATATTCTGATTTCAGTCCTTTTGGAAAGATAACCAGGAGTTTTATAGCTGGATCATATGATGGATCCATTTCTAGTTTTCTGAGGAATCTCCATACTGATATCCATAGTGGCTGTACTAATTTGCAATCCCACCAACAGTGTGTAAGGGAGTTCCTATTTCCCCACATCCTCACCTGCATTTATTTATTGTTTGACTTTTTGATGATTGCCATTCTAATTGGGGTTAGTAGGAAATTTCAGTGTAGTTTTGATTTGCATCTCCCTTATTACTAATAATGTCGAACATTTTTCATATATTTATTGGCCATTTGTATTTCTTCTTTTGTCAAGTGTCTATTTAGTTCAATTGACCATTTCTTGATTGGGTTATTTGTTTTTTTGTGTTAAATCTTTTAAGTACTTTGTATATTCTAGATATTAGTCCTCTATCAGAGGAGTATCTGTCAAAGTTCTTCTTCCATTCTGTAGGCTCTCTATTTAGACTCCTGATGGCTTCCTTTGTTGCACAGAAACTTTTCAGTTTGATGCAATTCCATTTATTAATTCTTGTTTAAATTTCCTGAGCTTTGGGGGTCTTATTGAGGAAGTAGCTACATGTGCCTATATGTTGAAGTGTTGGTCCCATGCCCTCCTCTAGTAATTTCAAAGTCTGTCTTACTTCCAGGTCTTTGATCTATCTTGAGTTGACTCTTATGCAGGGTGACAGGTAGGGATTTAATTCCATTTTTCTACAAGTGAATAACCAGTTTTCCCAACACCATTTGTTGAAAAGGCTGCCTTTTCTCCAACATATGTTTTTGGCACCTTGTCAAAAATCAATTCATTATAAGTGTATGTATTTTTTTTCTGTATCTTCTATTCTGTTCCGTTGGTCTATGTGTCTGTTTTTGTGCCAGTACTATGCTGTTTTTATTACTGTAGCTCTGTAGTATAATTAGAAGTCAGGTATTGTGATGTCTCCTGTATGGTTTTTATGCTGAGAATTGCTTTGGCTATTCTGGGTGTTTGGTTTTTCATATGAAATTTAGGATTGATTTTTCCAGGTATGTGAAGAATGACATTGGTATCTTGATAGGGATTGCATTGAATCTATAGATTGCTTTTGGTAGAATGGCCACTTTGATATTTATCCTGCCTATACAAAAGCTTGGGAGAGCTTTCCTCCTCCTCCTCCTCCTCTTCCTCCTCCTCCTCCTCCTCCTCCTCTTCCTCCTCCTTCTTTAGTGGTACAGGGGATTGAACCCAGCAGCATTCTATCTCAGAGCTATATCCCCAGACCAATTTTATTTCTTATTTGGAAACAGGGTCTCATTAAGTTTCTGAGAGCCTCACTGAGTTGCTGAGGCTGGCTTCAAACCTACAATTCTCCTGTTACAGCCTCCCAAGTACTGGGATTACAGGCATGGGCCACCACGCCTGGCTGATCTTTCCATCTTCTAAGATCTTCAATTTTTTTCTTTGGTGTTTTATAATTTTTACTGTAGAAGTCGTTTGCCTCCTTGGTTAGATTTATTACTAGGTATTTCATTGTATTTGAGGTTATTGTGAGTGGAATTGTTTCCTGGATTTATTTTTCATTGGATTCATGGTGGCATATTGAAAAACTACTGATTTTTGTAGACTAATTTTGTATCCCACTACTTTGCTGAATTTGTTAATCAGCTCTTGAAGTCTTTTAGTTGAGTTTTTTGGGTCTTCTATTATAGAATCATGTCATCTGCAAATAGGGATAATTTTAGTTCTTCTTTTCCTATTTGTATTCCTTTAATTGCCTTTTCTTTCCTTATCACTGTGGCAAGATTCTCGAGTACTATATTGAAAAGGAATGGTGATAGTGGGCATCCTTGTCTTTTCCTGATTTTAAAGGGAATTACTGTAGTTTTTTGCCATTAAGTATGGGCTTTGGTTTTATTGTATATTGTCTTTATGATGTTGACGTAAGTTCCTTCTATTCTGTTTTTTTGCAATGTTTTTTAACATGAATGGATATTGTATTTTTCAAATACTTTTTTAGCATCCATTGAGATGATCATGTGATTTTTGTCCCTAGTTCTATTTATCTGGTGGATGACATGTATTGATTTATATATGTTGAATCAGCCTTGCATCCCTAGAATGAAACCAACTTGGTCATCATGTACAATTTTCTTGATGTGGTTTTGAATGCATATAGCTAGTGTTTTGTTTATAATTTTTGCATGTTCATCAATGACATTGATCGGTAATTTCCTTTTCTTGAGGGATCTTTATTGGGTTTGGTATTAAGGTGCTACAGGCCTCATAGAAGGAGTTTGGAAGGATTCCATCTCTTTCAATTTCATGGAATAACTTGTACTGGGTTTAGTTCTTCTGTAAAGGTTTTGTAGAATTCAGTTGGACTCCATCTGGACATGGGCTTTTCTTTGATGGAAGACTTTTTATTGCTGTTTTATCTCTGCTTGCTATTGGTCGGTTGATGTTTTCTGTATCTTTTTAGTTCAATTTAGGTAGGTTGTGTGTGTCTAGGAATCTGTTGATTTTTTCCCATGTTTTCCAGTTTATTGGAGTATAAATTTTCAAAATAGTTTCTGATGATTCTCTGAATTTCCCCACTGTCTGTGGTGATATCTCCTTTTTAATTTCTTATTTTAATAATTTGGGTTGATTCTCTTTTTTTTTTTGGTTAGGTTGGCTAAGGGTTTTTGAATCTTGTTTATCTTTTCAAAGAACCAGCTTTTCGTTTTGTTGATATTTTGTATTGGATTTTTGTTCTGTATTTCATTGATTTCTGCTCTGATTTTATTTTTTTCCCTGCCTTCTACTGGCTTTGGGATTAGTCTGTTCCTGTTTTTATAGGTTCTTGAGGTAGGTCATTAAATTGTTTACTTTTGACTTTCTGTTTTTCTTATGTGGGCACTCAATGCTATAAATTATTCTCTTAAAACCACCTTCAAAGTGTCCCATAGATTTTTGTATGTTGTTTCTCTATTTATGTCTAATTCTAGGAAACTTTTTATTTCTCCCCTTATTTCTTCTATGATACAGTCCTCATTTAGAAGTGTATCATTCAATCTTCATGTATTTATGTAATTCCTTTAGGTCTTTCTATTGTTGATTTCTACTTTATCTGTTATGATTTGAAAAGATGCAAGGAATTATATTGCATTTTTTGAATTTGCGGGTACTTGCTTTGTGGCCCAGAATGTGGTTTATTTTGGATAGGGTTCCATGAACAACTGAGAAGAATGTGTATTCAGCTATTATTGGTTGGAATATTCTCTATATTTCTATTAGATCCGTTTGTTTTATAGTGTTCTTTAGGTCTGAAGATTCTTTACTGATCTTTTGTCTGGAAGATTGATCTAGTAGTGTGAGAGGTGTATTGAAATCTCCCAGTATTATTGTATTGGGGTCTAAGTTTATGTTCTGAAGAGATTGTTTTATAAAAGTGTGTGCACCCACCTTTGGGGCATAAATGTTTATTATCATTATATCTTCTTGTTGGATTGTTTCTTTTATTAGTAAGGTATGACCTACTTTATCTCTTCTGATAAGCTTTAGCTTAAAGTCTGCTTTGTCAGACATAAGAGTTGCTACCCCTGCTTGTTCTTGGTCTCCATTTGTATTGCAGACCTCTGTGATATCTGTGCCCCAAATCATCATGGCTAAGACTATAATGTTCTATTCTGACCCTGCATCCAGCTGGCTGAGATTTAATGCCCTAGGGACACCACTGCTACTCTGCTGGATGTGAACACATGAAACCATTCAGACTGCTGGCCTCTGGCTTCTGTGGTCTCTGGGCATAAACTCAGCACAGCTAGAGCTTATGACGTTCTGAGTTTGTGACCCAGCTGGCTGATCTTTGATGCTCTGGGACACCACTGCTGATTGGTTGGGATCATGTATTGCCCTGTTAGCTGCTGGCAACCAGGTTCACCAGGCATAAACTCTGCTGGCAGAGAGGGTTTTGTGTTCCTAGCCTACAGTGTGACTGTCTGAGTCAAATTGCCCCAGAGACACTGCTGCTGCTCTGCCAGCTGTGATCATCTGAAACCCTGCTGGCCCCGGCCTCCCTGCTTTCAGGAGACAAACTCAGCCAGGGAGCGATTGGACTGTTCTGAGCCTGGGGCTTAGGTAGCTGAGTTATTTAGTCCCAGGGATTCTGCTACTGCTCAGGGCAGCTGCAATCATGTGAGACCTTACTGGCCATGGCCTTGATGCTTGTGGTGCCTAAACCCTGCCGGGTGAGAGTTCATAGCCTTGCAAGCCTGTGGCACTGTTGGCCAAGTTATTTCACCCAACACTGCTGGTAGCCCTGTAGTTATGGCTGGAAATCCCGCAGGGATGAGGCAAAGTGTTGATCTTAGGTTCTGCCAGAGTGTCCCTAGGGACTGTCTAATTCACATATCTGTTGTGTACACCTGGAGCCCTCACCTCCACAGGGATGGTTTTCAAACTCACAGACCCCATAGATTTGGTCCATGCCATGTGAATTCCTGCAGCTGTGTAGCTCTTCTGGGACAGTTTGTGAACTCACAGTCTTGACAAGATCTGTTGTAGTCACTTGGGTTCTGCAGGATGAGTCTGTAGTTTCTCAGTCCTGACGAGTTCAGCTGCAGCCACAGTTTGCTGGGCAGTTTGGCTGGGTGGTCTGTAGATTCACGGTGGTCTTGATGAGGCAGGTTGTGGCCACTCAGGTCCCAACAGGAAGGGTCTATAGTTTCTCAGTCCTGATGAGTTCAGCTGCAGCCACAGGGGTTCCTTGGGCCGTTTAGCTTGGTGATCCGGGAGTCCGGTCTTGAGGTATTCAAGAGTGGAGTGAAGAATGCGATTGCTCTTGGTGTTGGTTCTGTGTAATCACAGGTTTGACAAGATTTAGCTTCTTCTCTGTTGGAGTTGGTCTCTGAGAGCCTCCAGGTTCTAGCAGCTGCCAGCTCCAGCATGGGTTAACCAAGACAGCGCCCACCTCCACTCTCTGCTTACCAGATGAGACACGTGGAACTCTTTACAATCCTCTGCTCTCTGTGCTGTGTCCAATTCAATCACATTTGACTGTCTTTCTTCCATTGAGTTCTGACTGTATGTCTTCCCTTGCCAATAAGCAGTCTTCCTGCTGGGTGAGTTCTGAGTCTCAGAGCTGCCTTCCTCTATTACATCATCTGTATTCTCCTGATGTTTTCAAATAGAGACTGTGAGTCTTCTAACTCTTGTTGGTTTTCAAGAATGTTTTATTGCTTCCAAGCCCCTTGAATTAATTATTTATTCATTTATTTTTGTGGTACTGGGGCTTGAACTCAGGGGCATTCTACCTCTGAGCTACACTCCCAGCCTTATTTTATTTGTATTTTGAAACAGGATGTTGCTAGGTTGATGAGAGTCTCACAACATGTGGAAGCTGTCCTCAAACCTATGATCCTCCTGCCTCAGCCTCCCAAATACTGGGGTTATAGGCATGCACCACCATGCCCAGCTTCCCTTGAATTTATGTAAGAATTTAAGATGATATTAACAATTTCTGCAAGAAATGCACTGGGGAATTTTGACAGAGATTGCATTAAATTTGTATATCAGTTCAAAGAGTAATGCCATTGGGAAATTGAGATAAAATTTTTATAACATATAATTAATGCTGTTTAAGTGTAACTTAGAGCATACACAGTATTCTGAAACTAATAATTCTCTAATTTTAATACTTTCTCATCTGTTCTAAAAAATACAATACACATTAAATTAACACTCCTCATATTCCACCCCATCATTTAGTAAATTGTAGTCTGTTTTCTCTCTCTATGAATTTGCCTATCATGGATATATGATACGAATGGATTTATAGCATATATAACATTTTGGTTCTGGCTCCTTTCACATAGCATAAGGATTTGGAAACTCATCTAAGTTGTAGCATGTATCATTACTTTGTTTTTGTGGCTGAATTACTTTCCATTTTTACTGGCACACATACCACAATTTAAAATTTTTGGTAAAATTCATCAGTGAAATCAAATGGTCCTGCACTTTTATTTTTTGAGAGTTTTTGATGGCAAATTCTATATCTTCACTTATTGCAATTATTCATATCTTCTATCATGATCCTGAATTAGTTTTAGTAATCTGTGTGTTTCTAGGAAGTTTACCACTTATCCAGATCTGATCACTTGAATCTCTGTTCTTTTATTTCTGTATCAGGTCAGTGAGACTGATGGAGATTTACTAGGGTCCCTGGGTCTAATAAGGAAATAAAGATACTAATAATTTTGTTTCTTTTTTCTTTCTTTTTTTTGAGTTAGGAGAATAGTTTATTGTGAGCACTGAAGATCCTAACCAGTCATACAAATTCTCAACATGTTCTCTACAAGACAGGTCATAATTACAAGATTAGAGTTCCTACTTCTCCACATCCTCGCCAGCATTTTTTGTTGTTTGTATTTTTAATGATTGCCATTCTAATTGGGGTTAGGTGAAATCTCAGGGTAGTTTTGATCTGCATCTCTCTGATTGCTAATGCTGTTCAACATTTTTTCATACATTTATTGGCCATTTGTGTTTCTTCTTCTGTGAAGTGTCTATTTAGTTCACTTGCCCATTTTTTGATTGGGTTATTTGTTTTTTTAGTGGTGATTTTTTAAGTTCTCTGTATATTTTAGATATTAGTCCTCTATCAGAGGAGGAGTTGGCAAAAATCTTCTCCCATTCTGTGGCTTTCTGTTGAGGTTCTTGATTGTTTCCTTTGCTGTACAAAAGCTCTTCAGTTTAATGCAATCCCATGTATTGATTCTCATTTTAATTTCCTGTGCCTTTGGGATCATGTTGAGGAAGTCTTTATCTGTGCCTTTGTGTTGAAGTGCTGGACCTATGCCCTCTTCAAGTAGCTGCAAGGTCTCTGGTCTGATTTCTAGGTCTTTGATCCATCTTGAATTGACTCTTGTACTAGGTGAGAAAGTGGGGTTTATTTATAATTAAATCAATTGGCTGTGGGTGTGTGGATTTGTTTTGGAGTCTTCTATTCTGCTCCATTTGTCTATGTGTCTGCTTTTGTGCCAATACCATGCTGTTTTTATTACTTTGGCTTTGTAGTATAATTTGAAGTCAGGTATTGTGATGCCTCCTGCATGGTTCTTGTTGCTGAGAACTACTTTGGCTATTCTGGGTGTTTTGTTGCTCCAAATGAATTTAAGGACAGATTTTTCTATGTCTGTCAGTGAAGAATGACTTTGCTAATTTAATGGGTATTGCATTGAATCTGTAGATCACTTTTGGAAGAATGGCCATTTTGATGATATTTATTCTGCCTACCCAAGAGCATAGGAGGTCTTTCCATCTTCCCAGATCTTCTTCAATTTCTTTTTTCAATGTTTTATAGTTTTCCTTGTAGAGGTCTTTTACCTCCTTGGTTAAGTTTATTCCCAAGTATCTTATTGTTTTGGGGATGTCATGAGTGGAAATATCTTCTGGATTTTTTTTCAGTGGGTTTATGGTTGGCATACAGAAAAGCTTCTGATTTTTTAAGATTGATTTTGTATCCAAACACTTTGCTGAATTTGTTGATCAGTTCTATGAGCCTTTTGGTTGAGTTTTCTGGATCTTCTAAGTATAATATCATGTCATCTGCAAATAGAGATAGTATTAGATGCTCTTTTCCTATTTGTACTCCTTTTATTTCCTTCTCTTGCCTTATTACTCTGGCTAGAGTCTCAAGTACTATATTGAAAAGGAGTGGTGACAGTGGACATCCTTGTCTTGTTCCTGTTTTTAAGGGGAACTCTTAAAGTTTTTCCCCATTCAGTATGATGCTGGCTGTGGGCCTATTGTATATTGCCTTTATGATGTGGTGGTATGGTTCTTCTATTCCAATTCTCTGCAGAGTTCTTATCATGAATGGGTGTTGGATTTTGTCAAATGCTTTTTCAGCATCTATTGAAATTGTCATGTGATTTTTGTCTTTAGTTCTATTTATGTGCTAGATTACATTGATTGTTTTTCGTATGTTGAACCAGCCTTGTATCCCTAGGATGAACCCGACTTGGTCATGATGTATGATTTTCGTGATGTGGTTTTGAATGCGCGTTGCTAGTATTTTGTTTAGAAGTTTTGCATCTAAGTTCATCAATGATGTAAGTCTGTAATTTTCTTTTCTGAGCTGTCTTTATTTGGTTTTGGTATTAATGTGATATTGGCTTCATGTATTGTATTTGGGAGGGTTCCGTTTCCTTCTATTTCACGGAATAGATTGAGGAGTACTGGGATTAGTTCCTCTATAAGGATTTTATAAAATTCACCTGGGAAACCATCTGGACCTGGGCTTTTCTTTGATGGTAGGCTCCTTATTGCTGCTTCAATCTCTTTGATTGGTATTGGTCAATTTAAATTTTCTATATCTTCTTGATTCAACTTAGGAAGGTTGTACATGTCTAGAAATTTGTCAATATCTTCTAGGTTTTCTGTTTTGTGGAGTATAGTTTTTCAAAGTAGTTTCTGATAATCCTCTGGATTTCTGTGCTGTCGGAAGTAATATCACATTTTTCACTTCTTATTTTAGTAATTTGGGTTGATTCTCTCTTTCTTTTGGTTAGGTTGGCTAGTGGTTTATCTATCTTGTTTATTTTTTCTAGGAACTAGTTTTTGGATTGTTGATTTATTGTATGTTTTTATTCTCTACTTCATTGATTTCTGCTCTGATTTTAATAATTTCCTGTCTTCTACTGGCTTTGGGGTTACATTTTTCCTGTTTTTCACTGGCTGTCAGGTGTGTCATTAGGTCTTTATTTGGTGATTTTCTGTTCTTCTTATGTGGGCACTATGAATTTTCCTCTTAATACTTCCTTTAGGGTGTCCCAGAGATTTTGATATGTTGTGTCTCTGTTTTCATTTGTTTCTAGGAATTTCTTAATTTCTCCTCTTATTTCTTCTCTGATCCGTTCCTCATTCAGCAGTGTGGTGTTCAGTCTCCACGTGTTTATGAGGTTTCTCTGGGTCTTCTTATAGTTGATTTCTAGTTTCATTCCATTATGGTCTGAAAAGATGCAGGGGATTATGTCACATTTTTTGAACTTGCTAGTACTCACTTTGTGGCCTAGGATATGGTCTATTTTAGAGAAGGTTCCATAAGCAGCTGCAAAAAATGTGAATTCAGCTGTAGTTGGGTGGAATATTCTGTATGTGTCCACTAGGTCCATTTGGTTTATGGTGTTCCTTAGTTCTGAGGCATCTTTACTGACATTTTATCTTGAAGAGCGATCTAGTGGTGTGAGAGGTGTGTTGAAGTCTCCCAATATTGTATTGGGATCTATGTGTGATTTAATGTCTCAAAGAGTTTCTTTTATGAAAGTGGTTGCACCTATGTTTGGGGCATAAATATTGACTATTGTTATATCATCTTGCTGGATTGTTCCTTTTACCAGTAAGAAATGACCTTCTTTGCCTCTTCTGATAAGTTTAGGTTTGAAGTCTAATTTGTCTGATATCACAATTGCTACTCCTGCTTGTTTTCAAGTTCTGTTAATGTGGATTACCTTGCTCTATCCCTTCACCTTTAGTTTGTGCGTATCTTTACTTGTAAGGTGTGTTTCTTGCAGGCAGCATATAGATGGATTGTGATTTTTAATCCATTTTGCCACTTTTGTCTTTTGATTGGGGAGTTGAGGCCACTTATATTCAGCGTGATTATTGAGAGATGGGTTTTAATTCTTAACATTTTGAATTTTACTTTCTGTTTGAGGTAGTATTTGTTCTTTGCCTAGTTGCTTGTTTGATGGAAATCACTGTTTCTCTGGTTCTGGCATTTCCTTATTATTTCTTCCTTGTAATTAATCTCTTTGAGTATTTTCTCTAGTGCTAGTTTGGAAGACATAAAGTCTTTCAGCTTCTGTTTGTCATGGAAAGTTTTTATTTCCTCATCAAATTTGATTGATATCTTTGCTGGGTAGATAAATCTTGGCTGGAAGTTGTTTTCTTCCAGAGTTTGGATTATGTCGCTCCAGGCCCTCCTGGCTTTCATGACTTGGTTTGGAAGGTTGGAAGTGATTCTTATTGGTTTGCCTCTGAATGTTACTTGGTCTTTAATTCTTGCTGCCTTTATAATTTTCTCCTTGGCCTCTACATTAGTCAATTTGATTATTATGTGGAATGGTGAACCTGTTCTCTGATCTTGTCTATCAGGGCTTCTATATCTTTCCTGAACCTGTGTGTTGACCTCTTTGTCTATGTTTGGAAAATTTTCTAATATTACTTCTCTGAATAGATTATTGATTCCTTTGGTTTCAGCTTCTATTCCCTCTTCTATGCCTATTATTCTTGGGTTTGCTCTTTTAAGACTGGCTGAGATCTCTTCAATGATATATTCATTCTGTTGGATTGTCTTTTCTAATTTATATACTATGTGTGCATTTTTGGAGAGGTCATCTTCTAAGAGTGAGATTCTGTTTTCCATGTGGTCTAGTCTATTGTTGATGGTCTGTATTGATGCCTTCATTTCAATTATTACATCCTTCACTTCTTTCAGAGCTTCTTTCTGATTCCTGTTCAGGGTGTCAGATTCTTTGTTTATTTGCTCCTTCATTCCTTTCAGGCTCTCTCTGAATTCTTTTTGGAAATCCTGTATCATTTCTACTATTAAAGTAATGAATTGTCCTTTTGGAAATCTTTACACTTCTGTGTTGGTGGGTTCTGTTGTGGGGTTGTGGGAGCTCATTGTTTCTTTACTATTCTTCCTTTTCATGATTTCAGATTTTTTTATGTTTATACCTTTGTTGCTTTTGGTAGCTCTCTCTCTCTCTTACTCTGTAGTTTTCCTATGTCTAATCTCTCTCCCTTTATGTTTTTTTTTTTATCCTGAAGGTAGATAGTTGCTTCTAGGTGAGCCTTAAAGGTGAATAGTCTTTACTGAATGGTTATTCTCACTTGCTCAGTATAATGTCCATTTGCAGGCCCAATTCTTGGTCTTCTTCACTGATTTGGACCCTTGCCTGGTGCCTCTCACTACCAGAACAGGTGACCAGTGCCATTATTGTCCCTCTCACTGCAAGTGGTGGTCTCCACTTGGATTGTCCCTATGTCTCTCTCTGTTTACACCTATGGCAGGTGTCACTAGCAGGGGGTGCCAGGCTTGTGTCTCTTTTTGCCTACAGAAGTGGCAGATGTCGCTTTAATCCAATTCTGTGCAAACACAGAACTCCACATTTTCCACAGAGAGGGCTGGTTTGGTCCAATTTTTCCCCAGGTACCACAGTTGTATGTCCTGTGGCGATCCCTGGGAACTCTATAAGGGTACTGTGACCCACAGGCTGCAAATCTGTCCCACCCAAATGTTGCCAGGAACTGTCTCCTTATCCACACGTCTACCGCGTCCCACAGCAGACCACACTTCCACCTCCGCTGGGGCAATCTCACAGTCTCACACCCCGTGAGTCCCTGTGGCTGCGTTGGGTGGTTTCCCCTGGGGCGTCTCATTGACTTACGGTCTCGTTGAGTGCTGCTTTTAATCTCTGGGGGAGGGGGTAGGTTTAGCCGGTGCTGCAGGTTCTGTTCAGGCCTCCAGGCATTGGGAACTCTGCTGAGTGTGGATAGAACTGCTGTTCGCTTTTGTCACTGATGCTCTGCAGTGCTCATTTAAGAAACAATCCCTGGTTTCTTTGTTGGTGGCCTGCAGAAGCCACAATGCTGGTAGCTGCCCACGCGGTCTGACCATGATGACACCTCTACCGCTTCTGCCGACGCAGTAGTTCGGGTCTGTTTCGCGTGTGGAGCCAGTTACTGCTTGCCTTCACTGCTGCTATTCTGCAGTTGCTGGATTCACATCAGGTTGCTGGCATTTCTGTTGGTCTTGTGTAGAAGCCACAATGCTGGTAGCCACTGGTAAAGTCCTGCTAAGATGGTGCTGCAGCTGCTGCAGCCACACTCATTTGGTTTCTTGAGTGTGGAGTGAGCCGCTGCTTGCTTTCTTCTATGCTGGCCTGTAGTTGCTGAACTTACAACAGGCCTCTGGCTTCTCTGCTGGTGATGTGTGGAAGCTGCAATGTTGGTAGCGGCCTGTACAGTCCGGCCAAGATGGTGCCACTGCTTTTCCTTAGGTAAGGCACTTGGAGCTTTTTACTTTCCTCTGTTTTGTCTTCTGTCTTTGATTCCATCACGTTTCAATTTTTTTGTTGTTTAGTTCAAGTTTTTGTTGCTTTTCTTCTCCTGCCGAGAAGTTGCTTTCATGGCTATTGAGACCCACGTCTCAGAGAGATTGTGACGTGGTGTCTCCCTTAGTTGCCATGTTGGACCCTCACCAATAATTTTGTTTCTTTAATTTCCTCATTCAACTCCACTAGTGAAGTTACTTGAGCCCATAAGGATTGAAGTAGTGACCAGATTTGTGCTAGCCCCTCCACAATCAAATGACAGAACCATTATTTTTAAGGGAAAAGGTTCCTATTGTTCAGTCTAGGCCCCATAAGCTGCACAGCAATGCAGTCAATTGCCTCCAAAACCACCTGCCCAGAACTGGGGTATGGGGAATGCCAGTTTCCATGTAAGATGTCAAATTTATTGCAATTCATTAGACACTTTGATCATCAAACACTCCCTGGATGCTGCAGCTCTTTGCCTAGACTCTGTAGTCCTCAAATAGTTTCTTTAACATGATTACATGGTTAATAGTTGCTTTTATGGAAGTACCAATTCCTGAATGTACTGATCTACCACATTGGTGACATGACTCCAGTAATGTCATAACAATATTTTATTTTATGACATGTAATTTATGTCCATTTAGTTTGTTTATTTCAATTTATTTCAATATTGATGTGGTTCGCCTTAATTATGATAGCCTATGTGCCTATAACCAGTAAATCTGCAGATTCACTTCAGATGATGGAAATATCAGTATCAATTTACTTAAGTATTTATTTATTCATGTACTGGGGATTGAACCCAGGGGCATTCTACCTCTGAGATATTTTATTTTTTATTTTGAAACAGGATCTCACTAAGTTGCTGAGGGCTTTGCTAAGTTGCTGAGTTTGGCCTTAAACCTGCCATCTTCCTGTCTCAGCCTCTTAAGTACTGGGATTACAGGTGCATGTCACCATGCCTGGCCAATATTGGTTTATGGATGTACTGCTTTAGAGTAACTTTAACATTACCTAAGACTTGAGTACATTTAAATTGACAAGCTTAGAAAACTAAATAAAATAAAAAATTTCCAAGGTATATACTGTCTTTGTCTAGCAAGTATATATGTTGGGAGGATTGAGGTTATTTTAATAGTGTTGATAAGCCAGGTGTGATGGCACACTCTTGTAATCTCAGCACTTGGGAGGCTGGGACTAGGATTGCAGGTTAGAGACCAGCTTCAGTAACTTAGTGAGATTATATTTCAACATAAAAAATAAAATTGGGCTGGGAGTGTAGCAAAGAGGTAGAATGCACCTGGATTCAATCCCCAATAACACACACACACACACACACGTTGATAATATAATATTAGACATTCCACAGGTCACTTGGAGGTTATGAATATACCATGCTGATCCTGGAACTAGATAGAAAATAATATATCTTATATATTAATTATCCCCTATACTCAATATTTACATAGCTACATTGCTATAAATTCAGCTTCACAACATCTTTTCAGTCCTAAACTTTACCCTTGGCATCTCATTACCCCTAGTCTCTCCTTTATCCCATGTGGATATTTAACATCTCAACTTCCTAACTTCATGATTTGGTGTCTTTTCAGTTTAAACATTCCTATTTACTTCTACTTTTGTTCACCAGAATGAGATTCCTGTTGCCTCCCATCTGGATTACGATAGTGGTGGCCCATCTGGTCTTGGTGAAAACACACCCTAGCCCTGTGATAACTTCTTGTGGCTGCCATGGTCGCTTTTTCACAATTTAAACTTCATTGAAATAGTAGGAAATAATGAATCTATGCAAATCTTTGATAGAAAAGAAGAATTGCAGCTGGGCGTGGTGGCGCAGGCTTGTAATCCCAGTACTTTGGGAGGTGGAGACCGGAAGATCTGGGTTCACGGCCAGCCTCATCTCTGTCTCTCTCTCTCTCTCTCTCTCTCTCTCCCTTTCTCTCTCTCTCTACTTAGTGAGGCCCTCTGCAACTTCGTGAGACCCAGTTTCAAAATAAAGTATAAAAAATAGGGCCGGGGGTGTAGCGTGGAGGTAGAACGCCCCTGGGTTCAATCCCCGGTACTGCAAAAAAAAAAAAAAAAAGAAGAATTGCAACTTCCTGGCCAGAATTACATCTCTCACGATGTGGTCCACATTCACCTATTTTTCTTATGAACCTTTACTTTTATTGGTGCATTGTAATTATACATTATAGTGAGATTCAAAATGATACAAACCCACATGCATGTATCACTTGGTGTACTTCCCTCTGCATCTCCCCCTTGTACATTAAGTGAAATTGGCAGTGATACCTTCATCTATGGACATAACATTGAATGGTTTCTCTTAATAAAGATTGTGTTTGATTACAAATATCTAGTTAAAAATTGTTTAAAGAAATAGTGGGTTTATTTACCTCAAATACAAAGGATGTCATGGTGGGCCAGTCTGGGCATGACACAGTGACATTGAAGTTTCAGCAAATCTTGGGTCTTTCACTTTTCTGCTCCATATTTAGAATAGGTGCTTCCATTTTTATAATTAAACCATGTCCCCGGTGATATCTACCCTATTTCATATCTCTGTTTTGAACAAGGAGGAGGAAATAGAAAAAGGGACATCAATAGCCTTTTGTTTATATCTTTTTGGGGAAAAAATATGCTGTCTGGCTCAGCTAGTTGCCAAGAGGCTCTTGAATGGAAATCTTCAGCAGGCAAGAAATAGGGTGCAGGGAATGTAGCTCAGGTCAAGTGATGTATAATCTCTGCTGTACCATGTGCTACTTTCTTTAATATTGCACTCTAAAGGTTCTGTGCTGGCCAACTTCATAACACAATGAGTTATTTTGGATTTACTGTCATTATATATGCTGGCAAATAATTTGTCAAATAACATCAAATCATTTCTAGGAGAAGCACAATCAACAGTCGGAATTTACCTATGAAAACTTGGTTGTCACTGTATCTGATTTGTTTGCCGCTGGGACAGAGACAACCAGCACAACGCTGAGATATGCTCTCCTGCTCCTGATGAAGCACCCACATGTCGCAGGTATGACCATGGACGAGGAGAACATGAGTTGCAGATATGTTCAGAAAAGGTTGCTAGCAGCTGGGCGTGGTGGCACACGCTTGTAATCCCAGTACTTTGAGAGGCAGAGACTGGAGGATCCAGGTTCGCGGCCAGTCTCACCTCGTTCTCTCTCTCTCCCTGTCTCTCTCTCTCTCTCTCTCTACCTAGTGAGGCCCTCCGCAACTTTGTGAGACCCGGTTTCAAAATAAAGTATAAAAAATAGGGCCGGGGGTGTAGCTCGGAGGTAGAATGCCCCTGGATTCAATCCCCAGTACCACAAAAAAAAAAAAAAAAAAGAAAAAGAAAAGGTTGCTAGCGTCCACATCTTGTCTGTCTTAGAGGAGATTCACTATTTAACCTTCTGTGGCACCAGCTGCAATCTGCAGGATGCCTGAGAGAAGTGAAGACGGCATGGCACTAGGGAAAGCAATAAAACCCTGGTGCACAGCCTGCATTCCGTGAGACGGGATCTGCGGCTGCAGAAGCCAGCGTGAATGGGCAGGGAGCCACATGTACTGCTTTCATTCCAGAAAGTCCAACTTGTTCAGCAGATAAATTCTTGAAGACCCCTTTCCTCATTCTGGTAATTCTAATTCTGGGGCAGGGAAAAGCATAGGTGGAAATCTTAGAATTTAGTGAGGCCATCTGAGAAACTCTCCATGCTTGACGTATTCTATATACATAGATATATCAGAAAGGTATTTCCATTTTTGGTAGATAGGTTCTTAATATTTATATTTATGATTACAGCAGTCTGTTTCAATTAAGCTTCAGTTTGACAAAGTACTATTTTTTTGAGTGGAGTAGTTGAGATAATTTTATCTTTTATGAACACTTTACTTTTAAAATTTACCTTTCTGTCCTTATGCAGCATGAAGAAAAATACTTTATCTCTTGCATGAGTATTCTACTGATATGACTGATATGCCAATGACATAATTTGTTAGTTAGAATTAGTCCTTTTCAAGAGAGGGGAGAAGAGAACAGTAAATAGTTAACCGTACTCACCAAATTTCTGAAACGCAGAGTAGACTGAAGGGTGATGATTAACTCTTCAGGGAGGATGATTCTTTTTTCTTCAGTACTGGGGATTGAAGCCGGAGCATTCTACTCCGAGCTACACCCTAGCCCTATTTTTTATTCTTTTATTTGGAAACAGGATCTCACTAAGTTGCGGAGGCCTCACTAAGTAGCTGAGGCTGGCCATGTACCCGCAATCCTCCTGTCTCAGCCTTCCAAGTACTGGGGTTACAAGTGTGCACCACGACGCCCAGGTAGGGAGGATGATTTTAAACCTATCATCATCAGAAGAAGATTTATGCAGGCAGAAAAGCAAGCTGTGTCCTTTCAACCCCTATAAGAATTCCTTGTTTGGAAACACAGGTATGAGAGAAGATAGAAAAGAAGGTTGACGAGGGAGGCTCTCCCTGACTGGGTTCCTGCCACGTCTCCTCTCGTTATGTGACTGGTTTTCTTCCCCAGGAAAAGAGAGGTTTGCTCTCCAGAGAAACTGAGCCTGAGAAGCCTTGTATTCAGGTACCTTAAGCAGTGGCAGAGAAAGAGTGAGGTGTAGTGCATAAAAGGGAAGGTTTGGTAAAGGCCCACTCCTTGATCAGGGAGAATCTCGGCTCTGTTCTCCCTCCGGCTTCCAGAAATTCAGCAGGTAGATCTACCCTTCATAGAGTGGAGAACTGTAGAGCAAAGGCGTTCATATTTTGCCTTCTTAACAAAAAATCCTCCCCAAGTGTCCAGCACAGCAAATGAAATATGGACATTCACCTAAGACCCAGGGACACGGATTTCATATCATCAGAATTGAAAAGAAAATCATAAAAATTTTCAGAGAAATATACCATGTGATATATGAATGATTATGTTTCAGACTAGTATCAGAATACTCAAGTGTAATTAGTATCTTGTTGTTTTTAACAGAAAAAATGGTGTTTTCATACCTGAATATTTGCCAAAAATGTTACGCCCTTTTCCTTCTTTCTTAGACAAATTCTGGAGAATGTGCTGCATCCCAATGTGGGAAGCCCATTCAGAGGAAACTGTGGGCTCCAGGAGTGGGGAGAGCTCATGGTGAGGCTCAGAGTGTCAGGGAGGCTGCTGGGCACCAGGCCTGGAAAATGCCCACTTCAGAATGCAGCAGGCAGATGGTGCAGGTGTGAGGGCAGACAACAAGAACAAAAGGGAAGTGGTGGATGGTCTGAGGATTCCCCACAGCTGGGCAGTTGGTTGTAGGAGTTTGAAACATCTCCCTGAGCATTTGGAAATGATTCTAACTCAAGAATGGAAAATTATAAATAGATATAGAGAAACAAGGTGGAGTCCAAGAAAGAACCAACAATGTAAAATAATTATATTTTTCATACAAGAAAACACTATTTATGTAACACCAGAAGGAGGTAAACAACGGATATTGATATAACCAGAACTTGTAGTCTAATCTATTCTGGGAAATGGAGAATGGGGAAATGTGTATGTGCTCTTGTTTGTTTATGTGTGTGTCTTTTGGTGGACATGTGTTTATATATAATGCATCGAAGTAGAGGTGGAAATGATCATGTTCCCATTCCAGGAATTCATTAATATTGTCCAACAATGGATAAGTAAGAAACAGAGTCCTTATTAATATCAATATAAATTTTAGAAGAAGCTGCTAATCAGAGGCAGATTATGAGACTGGTATATGGGAGTATCATGGGTGTGGCATTGCAGATAAAACACACATAAAGAACATATAAAATCTATTATAATTTACTTTCAACATCATATATTATTTTCATATAAATTTAATATTTGATTTCTATTTTCTTTCATCAAGAACTATAAATTCTTGATGTATTTATGTTCTGTTCATTTTTTGAAACATTTGATTACTTCTATTTACATTAGTTATATGGGATATTAATTTAAAACTATGGTCCTGTGTATTGTAAAACCTAGTCTGCCGGACAGTTATATGTACCTTTATTATTGCAACCCTCTTTGCATGTCTAAGTGTACCTCTGGGCATTTAATATATAGTTACAATTCTGTTGGAACACCTTTGTCATGCTCCATGGAGCACTGCATTGTTACCACAAATGTACCACTTTTCTCCTATCACATTATTTCTTACTTTTGTCTTCCCAGCTAAAGTACATGAAGAGATTGATCATGTGGTTGGCAGAGACCGGAGCCCCAGCATGCAGGACAGGAGCCACATGCCCTACACAGATGCTGTGTTGCATGAGGTCCAGAGATACATTGATCTCCTCCCCACTAGCCTGCCCCACTCAGTGACCCGGGACATAAAATTTCGAAACTACCTCATTCCCAAGGTGAGCTTCTTCCTCCTGTGCTGCACCTCATTGCTCTCC
>PVJS01011053.1:0-46593 GCA_004027185.1 Glis glis | reverse complement strand
GCCGGGCATGGTGGCACACGCTTGTAATCCCAGTACTTTGGGAGGCGGAGACCGGAGGATCCGGGTTCGCGGCCAGCCTCAGCTCTCTCTCTCTTTCTCTCTCTCCTCTCTCTCTCTCTACTTAGTGAGGCCCTCCGCAACTTCATGAGACCCGGTTTCAAAATAAAGTATAAAAAATAGAGCCGGGGGTGTAGCGCGGAGGTAGAACACCCCTGGGTTCAATCCCAGGTACCGCAAAAAAAAAAAAAAAGAGATATTTTCTGCACACGCCTGTTAGCAGAACTAGGATACATGATGACAGATCAGTTATGGATTCATTCATAAGGAAAAAAACTAACTGTATCCCAGTCTCTAACTTTTTTTGCCTCTCCCTAATATTGCATATTTTAAAAGACAGTCTTCTTTATAATTTAGTAAAGACTTTAATTAAAAGAAAAAGCTAACACCTAATTTGATTAAAATTGCAATGCTTATGAGAAAGCTAGCTTTGAACAATCCAAAATCTTAATCAAAACACTAATACACATGACAGCTTACTCTAATGGCAGAACAATTAGCTAGGAGAAAAATAAAAATGAGCATGAAAACTGGATTGAAAATTAAACTGAAAAGTGTCAAGTTCACATCATATACTTTAACAAAGAAATGTTAGCAAATGATCCTTCTTCCCTAGTGTTGTGACAAATGAAAAAACACAACTTACATTTAACATAAGGAAGTCTTTTTTCCAGCTCATTCAACTTTTTTCATTCATTCAACAAGCATTTACCAAACATTCAACTAATCGAAAGACCAGTGCTAGACTCTAGGAAAAGCAGAGAGATCTCCTTGTCTCATAGAGTTTACAGTCTTGCATGATAGCTAAAAGTCGGTTTGAGTGTCTTTTGAGCTGAAGTTCAAGGCCCAGTTGTGCTACATATTAGCAGTGTCACCTTAATCAGGTAATTCAATCTCGCTAAAGTGCAGCATTGTCCTTGAAACGGTGATAATGATAGTACTGCCTCAACAGAAAGTGTCATTAAAATAATTAAGCCAGAGAGATTTAAAGCTCTTACATATTCCTAAATATCTGCTTTGACTATCAAGACTATTGTACTTGAGTCTGACAATTACTAAAAAATGTCCTTTTGTGGATTTTTTTAAAAGTTAGTCAATCTCAGAAAGAAATGGTTTACATTAAACAATGTGGAGAAAGAAATGCTGCACAGAACACTGGATCTTCCTTCCTTCCTTCTCTGCATTTCTAGAGTCCATTGGCTAAGATGAAAGTGAAAATATTGGAGGCTTTAAGGAGCCACGTGTCCCAAAGCTGCTGAGAATGGAGTTAATGTTCATGGGCAAACACCTAAGGGAATTTAAAACTCAGTGATCCAAGGTTTAATTACCGTAAACTGTCAGAGTAATATTCCACATCATCAGTGTGTTCTCAGGTTTTCCAGTTAAACAGTCAGGATGGAGAATAATTATTAACCAGAGAAATAGCAGGTGCTTGGGTTAGATGAACCATACTTTTAATTTAGTAGGCAGTATCCAACGACCATTTAAAAAATTTTATTGGCAGATAATAATTGTATATCATTTTAAAAGACAGAATGCTTCTATAAAAATACCAATGTCCTTTTCAAAGACCATAAGAACCAATTACAACTATGACATAATTATTTGGCTTTTAACAAACACCTCCAATAATACGCGCGCGTGTGTGTGTGTGTGTGTGTGTGTGTGTGTGTGTAGGAACCTAATTATCAGTTAACACAGTCTAATCAGTGAAATGCTTTATTGAGGCATTAATGTGAGATAAAATGTGATTTCTCATTATATTTATCTTATTTTTTTCCTTAATAAAATCAACAGTGTTAACAATCTATGAGTGGCCTCACTATATTCTGTAAGCATTAAAGATAAATATGCTAAATAATAAAAATTGGCCATTATCTTCAAACAGTGTCATCTACTTTATTTTTAACTTCAAAGTAATTAGATTTCTATTTCAGGGGATTTATTTATTTTTTTCTGAGAGTGCTCTGAATAACCTTGCATTAAAAAAAACAGATTACCCTGACAGTCTTAGTCAATTTATTTTTTACAAATCAGTTGTACTTATCAGATCAGCACAAAACTAGTGGTAATCGCATAAAGATGATAGCTGACAATTTAAAGTTAGGTATTAGAGCCAGAATGTTCATTCAGTCTATCAGTATATTTACATTACTATGGAATTGAAAGGAGAGTAGTATTGAACCTGAAATCACTTGAAATAATTCAGGCAAAGAAACAAAATAAAGGACTTCCAGCAGAATCTTTGTAAATCCTAAGGTAAGTCTTTATGATACCTCTAAATAATTCAAAAAGTTGCACTGTTGATTTTTTTATTATGACATTTCAGTACAACATTTTGGCACATTATTTGGGATTTTTCCCATCTTTGTTAGGATTTTTGTTTCCAATTAAACCAAAATCTCACAGTGTCAGTCTCCTTTGTGTAACTGTGACTTGGAAAACAAGAATTTTGTGATATAACAATATTGTGAAAACTCTCTAGCTAGAAACAAAAAGATAAGTAATATAAATTTTTTCTTTAAAGTAAATTGTAAAGGCATAGCTGAGCCCAAAGGAAATCATGGGGCTCAGAAACAGAGCTGGCAACTCTAGTGTAAGCATCTAAGTGCCACTGTACCTGTCCTGGGTAGAAAGTGTGTTAGTGTGGTAGGAAGATGCCTAGGAAGTCTAGAGGGAGAGACAGTAGCATACACTTTGGCTTACCCAGTGAAAAATGAGCAAATCAGAACTGCAATCCCACATAAAGTAAGGACCTGCAAAGTCATAGATCTCCAGTGAAAGAAAGCCATCCCATCAGGACAGTGGCATGGATGACAAGAATTGTCTCTACCTTGGTGTGGCTCTAAATGACTGAAAAGTCCTAACCTGGTCCTGTGCTGTGTGTGGATTTGTGGTTTCTATTGATGGCATCTAGGCAGCCGATGAATAATTTTGTCAAGGCATTAGCATACTAGAAAATAATTCAAAGTGAATAAAAGTGAGCCAGTACAACACAGATTCCCCCAAGACTGTCGAATAATAGAATAAAATAGAGACCTCCACAATGAAAATTACAGAACACCAAAGAAAGAAATTAAAGAAGACACCAGAAGACAGAAACACTTCCTATGTTCATAAAGTGGCAGAAAAACATGTTGCTAAATGGTCACACTGTTAAAAAGCAATCTACAGATTCAATGCAACTTCCATCAAAACACCAATGAGATTCTTCACAGAACTAGAAAAATCAATCCTAGAATTTACATGGAAGCAACAACAACCCTGAATACACTAAACAATCCTGAGCAAAAAGGAAATGCTAGAAACATCACAATACCTGATTTCAAATATGCTACCGAGCCATAATAACAAAAACAGAATGGTACTAGGATTGTGGTTTTTAGTTTCTATGTAGTCATTACTAGTATATAAAAGTAAATTTGATTTTCTATGTCAATCTTGTATCCTATCACCATGCTGAACTCACTTGTCAATTCTAGGAGGGTTTTGTTGTTGTTGTTGTTGTTGTTGTTGTTGTTGATTGCTTGGGATTTTCTATGGAGACCATCATGTGAATTAAAAATATCCACAAGTTACCAGGGCTTCGTGGTGCATGACTGTAATTCCAGTACTTGGGAGGCTGAGATAGGAGGATCCAGGTTCGAGGCCAGTCTCAGCAACTTAGGGAGACCCTATTTCAAAATAAAAAATAAAAAGTGCTCGTAGGGAGAATGCCCCTGGGTTCAATCTGCAGTACTAAAATAAAAAGATATCCACAAGTGCTTTGACATTCTTCAAAGGGAAATGGAGCCTTTTCCTTATCCCACTCAAATCTGAGTTGGGCCTATGCTTGTTTCAGCCAACTTTGACACAGCAATGATGCCTTGTAATTTCTTATTCTGAGATTTACATGATGAGTGGTTTCTGCCTATTGGAGCACTCTTGCTTGGATTCAAACCACCATTTTTTAATGTGAGAAAGCCTGAGCAACCACATGTAGAGGCACATATAGAGGAGGACTGAGTTGTCTGGACAACCCCAGCTGAGCTACTAGCCAACAATTAGCACCAAACTGTCAGCCATATGAGTGAGGCCATTTCTAACCTAGGAATTCTAGCATTGCAACTAACTCCACATTACATAAAATTACCAAGTCAACCCAGAGAATCATGAGAAATAACAATTTATTGTTTTAAAGCACTAAGCCTCGAGGTAGTGTGTTATACATCAATGTATAACCAAAATAGAGACTCAAAGAAGTTAGTGGTTCACTTTTAAGAGCACCATCAGTTTAATGGAAACCAGGACTAGATCACTTATATCTAGACTATTTGTCCAGTGCATTTTTCCTCCATATAAAGCTCTGTTCTTTTTACTTACTATATCCAGACATTAGTGAAAATCCTAACCCTCAACCAACAGGCTGCCATTTCTCTCACAGAGTAAAGCGAGGAAGCATATGTTTCTATTAATATTTACATGTGAGAATTATACAACACAAAGCCAACTTGAGAGACCAACTATCCACAATCAGTTGTTTTTACTTGTACCTCAGTAAGGCAGCTATAGTTCTTTCCTAGGAGAACAATGGTTACTTGAGAAGTTAAGAAGCTTCTTATACCAAAACAGACATGTTTTATTCATTTCCTCTTCAGATCTCTTATGATAAAATATTTTTTTCTTCTCTAACAATAGCAAACTTCAAAGTTTTCTCATGGTTACAGTAAAGTCAATCACAATGTGTAAACATTAGACCTTAATCTAGATCTGTCATCTCCTAGGAAATTTTGACACACAAGAACTCTTCTTCTTGAACAAGCTAATCGTGTAAGACATTACAATATGAGAGAAACAGTTGTAAACATTTCATACATTACATTATATGTACACATACATATATATGTACACATACATGTATATGTAGCCCTATGTCAAGTGTTGTGGAAAATAATACTTGGATTCGGTCCTTGTTTATTTACTGTCCTTTTCTTATCCAAAAAGATACAAGGTGGGTTAATTTGACCATTTATTCTAACCAGGAACAACCCATAAGAATTATATTGTTCCTTTTTATTCCATCAGGAATTTTTGCTACTTACTGGCTGTCCAGGCTGACCAACTCCAATTGGTCCTGGAGCTCCTGTTCTTCCTTCTTGGCCTCTTTCTCCCTAAGAAATTAGAGTATGCATTTTTAAATAAAGAAAAAAACATATCACACAATATTCTGAAGATTTCAACATGGATAAAGAGCAATATAACCAAACTTTTCATATTCGTAAGCAATTTTCAAAATTTAGAGAAGAAATGACTTTAATTTGAATTTAAATGCATTTAAGTGAACAATTTATCCTAAAATGTTCATCATCTCTTCTTGTCTCAATGCAACACAGCACTTTCAGCTCTCTCACACTCTTGTAGTGGTGGGAGGCTAGAGTATGTGGCAATTCGTTTTGGTTATTGATACAGCTAAGCTAATAATACTTGTGCTATTCCCTGTCACCATCCTGGAATACTATCCCTTCCTTGTCCCCACTGTGTCCCATTTAACCTCTCCTTTAAGCTCTGTTTCACACTTGATCTCTTTCAGAATGCGTCTCCAATGCTCTGCTCATATAAATCCTACCTTCTCTCGAGTCTCAATGAACTTATTGTTGAAATTCTATCCATGGAGACACTTGATTACATTCAAAGTATACTATTTTAGTCCTTAATCAAAGTCTTATTGTCTCAATCACATAGAAGTGCCATTTAAAATAAGCACTTGTCCTCTACCATATCTTGCATGCTGCAGAGCACCCCAGGAGGGATGTTTCTTACTTTTCTAGTTCCCTACAAGCCTTTCTGTCCACATTTATTTATTCAATATCATGGTTCCTCTGGTTTTTGCCCCTCTATGTTTATTTAATGTAAGCAGGTGGTAGTTGATGTGTTAAGATGTTTCATTTCCCAATAACATATTTTCATGTCAATGTTTAAAGTCCATGAAAATTCAATAGAACTACAAGTACATTATGACAGGGTGGATATTTGGAGACAAGCAAATTTTTCATTCCAACCAAATAAAAAATATCTTGATTATTCTTATAGTAACTGCCTCTGATCAGGACATTGCAATGTCCAAGCATTCAAAATGTAAGTAACTTCTGCAGGAAACCTTGTGTCTATTACAGTTAGGCTGAAAGAGTTCAAATCACATTCCCCCAGCCCCTACATTAATTCAATAGTCATTAATGGACAAAGAAACAAGAATCCTTACCTTAATACCTTGCTGTCCAATACCAGGGGCTCCTGGAGGACCATAAGGACCAGGAGGACCTAGCTCACCCTACAGGAAGAAACAGTGATATGTTAGGTCAATTTAATAGTATTTACTGAGCAGCTCTTAGATGTACCATGTTATGATAGGGGCTTTGAGGGCAACAGTAAAGCCTAGTACACAGTCCCTACCCTTAATTGTCTACAATCCATTGGGAAAGACAACGTAGATCCAGGGTTGAATTATCCACTCAGCACAGGAGGCACAGTCTCTAGGGCTCACAATACTTTTAGGAGCCCAGGAACATGCTTTCATTTTTATTTTTTTAACTCAGAATAAAAAATAAACATAATAAAATGAACATGTAATAATGAGTCCAGCCTGGATTATATTTGTCTTTATATCAACTCAGTCATATATTTTTAAGTAGGCACCCACAAGGCAAAAATTTTTAGGACCTATCAAAGTCATAATGCAGCCGGGCATGGTGGCGCATGCTTGTAATCCCAGTACTTGGGAGGTGGAGACCGGAGGATCCGGGTTCGTGGCCAACCTCAGCTACTTAGTGAGGCCCTCTGCAACTTCGTGAGACCCGGTTTCAAAATAAAGTATAAAAAATAGGGCCGGGGGTGTAGCTTAGAGGTAAAACGACCCTGGGTTCAATCCCCGGTACCGCAAAAAAAAAAAAAAGTCATAATGCAGCCCTCACTCATTCATTCAACAAATCTTTGTCAAGTGTTCTGACAGACACATTTTGTTCCCCACCCAGTAGCTACCCACTCTCCTTCTTCTTTGCCTGCTAACAGAACCCTGATCTATTCTGGTCAGTGGGCAGCTGTTCTTTGCTCTCATAGGTATAGGAAGAATGATAATTAGTTTGTGCAAGGTTAGGATCTCTTTTCCCATCACCACTGATTAGTCTAGGTTGGTCATGTGACTCAGTTCTAACAAATGAGATAGGAGGGACTTTACTATATGCAAAGGAAAACCCTCCTGCCTCTTCTTTCCTACATACAGATATGGTAACTGCCTTGTAACCATGACAACAATCTCTATGATGAAAACCAAGAGTTGAAGAGGACCACAGAGAACAGATGTAGAAGAGCTTAACTTGTGGAAAATAACCTCACTGAGCTGATCCAGTCCAGGACTGTCTACTTCCAACATTCTATTTACTCAACAATGAGAGTTTTTATGATTTAAGACATCTTAGTCACGATTTCTGTAACTTAAAGCCAGAGCATTTTCAATTAATACAGCCTATCACATGGCAGGCCTATAAGAGAACTCAGGCATCATAGAACTGGATGGGACCATGACACAAACCTCCCAACTTCCCAGATGATGAAGCTACCTGCACCTTTGTTTCTATAATAGTTCAGAAGACATTTAAACAACATATTTGATAGAGAATTTGAGGGGTTTTGCCTTACTTAGTACTTATCTGTATATTTTGATCAGAAACCAACAATACAGGTTGGTAAGAGAGTTTCTACTGACTACTGACAAGGAGTAGCTTTGGTTGTTACCTTGCAATGTGTGAACCCGGAGAATCAAGAGGAGAAGCAGTCATCTTACCCTTGAGCTAATGGGTTCCCCTTAGCCTTGGCCAAGTACCAACAGGAACTGAGAGATTTCTTGGGATTACTTTTTCAAGGGAATCACAGACCAATACTGGCTCACAGTTAATGTTTATTCCCTTTGCATTTTCCCTTTCCCTTTCCTACAAAGATTCCTGTGTGGTTAGGAAAGTGGTCCTAATGTGATGTGTAGGTAAGACAAAGCAGGGAGAGGAGAGTCCGCACTCTATTTGGGATGGTTCTCTGGGAATTCACCAAGACAATACAGTCCTGTTAAATGCTCCAGGCTTGACTTCATACCTGATATTATTCCTGCCTCAATCCTCACCACACACACACACACACACACACACACACACAAACACACACACACACCATACCCACAGTACTAACTGTACTTATTCCCTCTCTACTTCACTTTCTTTGACCACCAGGGCCATTTACCAACTGGTGAGTATAACAAAGAGGACCAGGTTAAAATAGGTAGCCTCAGAGAGAGTCTTTTTTCATGACTTCTACATGAGTATAAATATATGTGAATGAGGTTGCAAGCATGTGTGGGGGCAAATGAGGAGCTTGGAAAGACCACCTTCATCCTCCTCTGAAATTAAGAACACCCTGCTGCTATGGGGTTCAAGAACAGAGGAAGCCAATGTTCAATGAAACCTACAACTTACAAGTATTTCCCTGATGCTTTACATGTATTATCATATTTCATCTTCTAACAATCCCAGAAAATAGAGGTTTTCACCCATTTTATAGTGTAGGAATATAATCTCTACTTTTTAATCCACTTTCCGGCATTCATGGAATCACGGGGGGGGGGAGTACATAGCTTTGGAGTCAACCCTGGATCTATCACGTACTAATAGTTTGAGCTTTTGCAAACTTCCAAAATGCAAAATGAGGATAATTATATCTACCTTGCAGGGTTGTTGAGAGGATTCAAGATATATTGTGTGTAAATATCTAAGTCATAACCAGTCACACAGTAGCTATTTGATATGTGTAGACTCAATTGTTATTCACCAGGTCTTTATTGGCCATCCTGATAACAGGTCTGGTCTCATGAAAGGCCTGGTGGATAACAATTTACGCCTATAATTGAGTATCAGTTTACATAATTAGAGAAATAAATCAGATTGCACCTGCACTTTGGAGAAGTTTACAATCTGGATGAAGAGAGAAATGAATATGAAACAAAGTATAAGCATGTGAATTAGCTATAATAAAGATATTAACAGAGCATATAAGTCTCTGTGGCAGGAATGTTTAATTCTGCCTCAAGGGATTGGGAAAGTTTCATTAGAGTGGAGAAGATATTTGTGCTGAACAAAGAGGCAGGAATCATAGCTAATTGAGTGGGAAAGAAAAGGAGCAAGAGTTCAAAAAGAGAAAAGAATATGAGGCAGGAAATGATGTGAAATATTCTGCAGGCAGCTAGCAGCCTTGTGGGCACAAAGAGCCTGGAATGAGGTGGCAGTAAGGTCACTGCCTGGAGCAGCCCACATATGTAACTTAAATTTTTGAGTAGCCACATTAAGAAAGTAAAAAGAAACAGGTGAATTAATAATGTATTGGACTCAAAATATTATCATTTCAACATGCAATGAATTTCCACATATTTTTAAAGTATTAGTGATTAGCTGGCAAAGATTTTCTCCCATTCTGTAGGCTCTCTTTTCAGACTCATGATTGTTTTCTTTGCTGTGTGTGCATAGAAGCTTTCTAATTTAATGCCATTCCATTTAAAAATTCTCATTTTTAGCCAGGCATGGTGGTGCAGGCTTGTAATCCCAGTACTTGGGAGGCTGAGACAGGAGGATTGCAGGTTCACGGCCAGCCTCACGGCTACTTAGTAAGGGCCTCCGCAACTTAGTGATACCCTGTTTCAAAATACAGAATAAAAAGTAGGGCTGGGGGTGTAGCTTGGAGGTAGAACGCCCCTGAGTTCAATCCCCAGTACCACAAAAAAAAGAAATTCTCATTTTTATTTCCTGATCTTTGGGGGTCTTAATAAAGAAGTTTACACCAGTGCCTGTATGTTCAAGAGTTGGTCCTATACCCTCTTCTAGTAATTGCAAAGTCTCTGGTCTGATTTCTAGGTCTTTTATCCATCTTGAGTTGATTCTTGTACAGGGTGAGAGATTGCTGTCCAATTCCATTCTTCTACAAATGGATAACTAGTTTCCCCAGGACCATTTATTGAAAAGACTATCTTTTCTCCATCATATATTTTTGGTACCTTTGTCAAAAAATCAACTGGCTATAAGTATGAGGATTTGTTCTGTTCTTCTATTCTATTCCATTGGTCTATGTGTCTGTTTTTGTGCCAATACCATGTTGTTAATACTATATCTCTGTAGTATAATTTGATATCAGGTATTATGATGCCTACAGTGTGGTTCATCAACAAATGAATGAATTATGAAAGTGTGATATATACATACAATGGAATTTCAGTCAGATATAAAGAACAACAGTCATCTGCAGAAAAATGGATAGAACTAGAAAATAGTATGCTAAGTAAGATTAGCCAGTCTCAGAAAGTGAAGGGTCATTTGTTTTCTCTCATATGTGGAAGCTAGAGAGAAATTGGGAAACAAAAGGGACTTCAGATGAGGAGAGACACCAGTAGAATAGAGGAAGGGGATTTGAGGATGGAAGTAGAGAGGGAGAAAAGGAGACTTGATGAAGGGAACAGTTTAAATAATGCTATGTTTATACAAAATTATCAATACCAATCTCAAAAATACATATGGAGAGGGGAGGGGAGGAGGGTGGTATCCAGACAGAAACACTCCAAGTGCTGTGTGCATGTATGTTTCTATCACTCTGAATCTCATTTTGATGTATAATTACAATGCACCAATAAAAGTATATTTAAAAGTATCAATGATTAATTTTTCACTACTTCTAATACTAAGTCTTTGAAACCCAATATGTATCTTATACTCACAGCAGTCTCAATTTGGATGAGCCACATTTCAAGTGCTCAATAACCACATGTGGCTACTTTATTGGACAGTTTCAGAGTGATTAAAGAGGCTGGAGCCTCGGGTCAGAACCATGGACAGTACCAACACTAACGGGTAAGACTGGAAGCCTACAAAGATAACTTGCAGAAAGTTGGGGGAAAAGAGAATTTCAAAGGGGACCAGTCATTTCTAAAAACAGATCTATTATCTTTCACTCCCAGACCTAGTCGTCTTCTGGTGTTCTCCATCTATGGAAGGGCTCCACAATCTCTCCCGTGTCAAACCAGCACCTTGGAGTCACTCCTCCACTCCTTCTCCTACCATGTACAAGGTATCTCCAAAACTTATCAATATGCCTCCTAACACTCTCTCAAATCCATCCACCCCTTTGTTTACACCTCTATAGTTTACACCAAATTAAAATCACCTTTTGTTTAAGCTACAACAAAGTCCCTAATTCTCTACCTGCATCTATTAGTACACTCCAATCTGTTCCCCCCATTGCTGCAAGAAATATATTTTTATTTTAATTTTAATCTGAATAAAACCTTTCAAGGCCTTTTCCTTGACTCATTAAGACAGAGCTCATTTCATGGCCCTGCATGGTGTGGTCCTACAGCCTCTCCAGTTCCACTGGTCATCGGTCACCTCTTCACTCAGCACTCTAGAAACATTGACTTTTGTTAAGTTCCTGTATTTGACTTGCTCCCTCCTGCCACAGGATCTTTACACATGACATTCCCTCTGTCTGGGATGCTCCCCCCTCTTTCTTTCCTGGTTATTCTTACTCATTGCTCAGATCCTATTTTAAGCAGCATGGCTTGAAGGAGTTTCTCTGATCAGGTGAAATCCCTGGTATAGACACAGTATTGGCAGCCCCATTTTCCCCTTTTCTGAGCATTCACTACATTTGCAATGTTGCATTTCTAAGTATGTTAATATGTCTCCCCTCTAGACTATGGAAAGGATGCATGTGGCTTTACTCAGCTTTGCATCCTCAGTGCTTAGCTAATTACTATCATTCACTCAAACATCGATGCGTCAAACATTTACCAAGCATCAGTTCGGGAGCATGGACTATGCTAACTGGTAGGTGAACAAACAGAACACCTGATCTAACCTGGGAGGAGTTGTGGGTCTAGAAATGCTCCTCTGGAGTTAAGTTTCCAATCAGGAGCAACTGTATATAAATTACATAATGATATCAAGTGACTACTACACAGTTTCTTCTACAAACTCACCCAAGATGCCATTAGCCTTTTCTTCCAGCTGAAACAGTAATTAAATCACAATAAATAGCCTAGTGTTATGATGTGAGAAAATTTCAGCTAAAGAAAATCCAACACTCCCTATTCCTGGCACTGGCTCTAACCAGAAGCAAATTATTCCTTTCTCTAAGATAATAAGAATGGTTATCCAGGTCATTGAAATGCTGAATTATTTAAGGACAGAACTTTACCTTTTCTTGGATAATACAACTCTGAATCATTACTCATCCCATGGGATTTTCTTAACAGTATAAAGATATTTCAGCAACTTCTTTGAGGCATTTCTCATGTATGAGTGGCACCAACTTTAATATATTAAGTCTGTGGCAACCATTCTCATGTTTTCCAAATGGAAAAATGATGGATGAGCATTTTGTAGGTACAAAATGACTCAAGTATGAGCAGGTTACATTCTTAGCTGGAACTCAATGAAGTCATGAGTATATACAGAGACTTGGGGGGGAATTTATTTTTTAAAGACCCTGTTTGGGATGGCAAGGAAGGAAGGGAGCAGGAGATGAGAAGTTAATATTTATTAAGTACATGTTAAACCAAACTCCACTTTAACAACCTAATTTCTCTTGTTTCATATGAAATCTTACATAATAAAAGGCTTATTTTAAGGAAACTTATCAGGATACACTTGGTCTACATTAGTATGAAAAAGGTTGTCAACATACTCAGTTGCTTAATAAAAAATTGCCAACACATGCAATACTCACAGGAACAGGTACTCCTCCCTATGAGTGTTTTGCATATATTAACTCATTTAATCTTCACAAACAACTGTAAGAGGTGGGTACTATTCTTAACCCACTTTGTTAATAAAGTGGATGAAAAAATTGAGTCATAGAGAAGTAACTTAGCCAAATTGCACAATTAATAAAACCTAGGGCCGGGCGTGGTGGCACATGCTTGTAATCCCAGTACATTGGGAGGCAGAGACCAGAGGTTCCGGGTTCGTGGCCAGCCTCAGCGCTCTCTCTCTCTCTCTCTCTCTCTCTCTCTCTCTCTCTCTTTTTCTCCCTCGTCTCTCTCTCTCTCTCTCTCTCTACCTAGTGAGGCCCTCCTCAACTTCGTGAGACCCGGTTTCAAAATAAAGTATAAAAAATAGGGCCGGGGGCGTAGCACGGAGGTAGAACGCCCCTGCGTTCAATCCCCGGTACCGCCAAAAAAATAAATAAAATAAAACCTAGGGCTGATTTCAATTCCAGCAGTTTGGTTTTAGATCGATGCCAAACTGCCTCTTGAGAGTTTTCAATGCTTAAAGAGTTTGAAAAATCATTTGATTGCAGACTAATTTCTTATCTTTGTTATAGGATAAAAAATACAAAAATCATATAGTTACAGTCTCTCCATAACTGAAGATTCATCATCTGAAGACAAAGATTCTCTAAAATAAAATATAAGCCAAGAGGAAACCCAATTTATACAAACTGATTCACATGCTATTTCAGGTACATAAAGTCTACCTATGTCAATATTGTCACTAAGTTAGTGGTAAAGTTAATGTAAATTATAATTGGCAATACTGTAACTATAACTTTGCACACTATAACTTTGAATATAAACCAGTAATTAATATACCGCATTGAGTTTGGAATCATCATTATCTCACATTTCCAGTGGAAATCTTTGAATACAGTCTACATCCTCTACCTATTTTTGCTTTCTGAAAAAGAAAACACTCCACAAAGGCAAAAAATTGATGAAGAATATAATGAAAAGTGTAGTGTCAGACCAGATTTTAGTAGCTCTTAGCTTCCTTTCTAGGTAGCTATTAGGTTAAGCCACATGAAATTGACAATATTCAACCATGACTGCAAAAATGGCAATTTGTGTCATGCAATCTAATAGGAAAGGTATAGTCCATCTTATATAACAAAAGTAAGAAACTTTCTCTTTTTAAACTTTCCCTAAAGGGGAAGGCACTTCCTACAGGCAGCAGTCTATCAGGAGAGCTTTAGAGAATCGTGGTTCTGGTGGACGCTAAAAGTTTAGGCTTTCCCCACACAAAATGAGTAGCTGAAAACTATTCAGGTTGAACACTCTCCATTAATCTGACAAGATTATTGATTTATGAAAGGAAGTAGATCCATATGACAGTGCAGCGTGTGTGTGTGTGTGTGTGTGTGTGTGTGTGTGTGTTACTGAGGCTTGAACCCTAGGATGTTTTACCTCTGAGCTACACCCACAGCTCTATTTTACTTTTTATTTTGAAATAGGGTCTCACTAAGTTCCTGAGGGCTTCACTACGTTGCTGAGGCTTGCCTCAAACCTGCAATCTTCCTCTCTCAGCCTCCCAAGTACTGGGATTACAAGCGTGCACCACCATGCCCTGCTGTGTTATATGGTTCTTAAAAACTTATTCTTGAAGCCAGGCATGGAAGTGCATGCTTGTAATCTCAGTACTTGGGAGGCTGAGACAGGAGGATCCGGTTTTGCGTCCAGCCTCAATTACTTAGTGAGGCCCTCCAAAACTTAGCAAGACCCTGTTTCAAAATAAAGAACAAAAAATAGGGCTGGAAGTGTAGCTCGGAGTTAGAATGCCCCTGGGTTCAATCCCCAGTACTGTAAAAAACAAAACAAAACAAACAAAAAAAAACACCAAAAAAAACTTATTCTTGGAGGCCGGGAAGAAGAGGAAGCAGAGATATATTAATTAATGGGCACAAAGTTTATGGTGGGATGATGAAAAAATTTGGTGTATAGATAATGGTGAGGGTTATACAGCATTGCAAATGTGTTTTATACCAATGAATTATACACTTATAAAGGGCTCAAATGAGAAATAGTACATTACATATATATTTATCATTTTTTTAAAAGAACACCTTACCCTTTGTGTAAACTTCATTTTCCCCACTGCCAAGTTGCTATTGCAATTCTCTTGAAATAATTAAGGTCACTGATGTAATTATTTTTAAAAATGACACCCCCTGAAGACATTGCAGTAGCTGGTTGTGTTCCACATTAATACCCAGTGTGCTAGATATACGGGTTAGACTCAGCAACTTTGTGGAAAATGTCAATAGCATTTTGGGTTCCTTGGTTCATCAGAGATTCTACTCACAGCGTCTATACTCACACAGTATACCCTTGCTGCTAAGAATCATATGTATCAGAGATTTGGGAAGGAAATCATCTACCTTGAGCTACTGGCTGGCATCCCACATGTTCTGGCAGCCACTTCAAGTTCTCACTGTATCAGTTGTCTCCTGTCAAATGAGTTAATAAGCTCATTTAAAGTCCTGGTGGGCAGATGTGCATGTAGGTCAAAGCCCTTTCCACAACAAGAATTGCTGGATTGCTAATGATTCTTTCCCTTTAATTAGGCCCAGAACAGAAATAGCATTTAGACTTTGACATCTCTGAAGGGAAAACATTCACATGGTTTGCCTATGATTCTTCATTTAGCAGATATTTATAATTTAAATCATAAAGGGATTTTTTTTCCTATACACTGAGCGGTTATAACCTTGTCCAAAGTTATTAGCCTGCCAGGAGAACCAGAAAGCAGATTACTGTTTTTGTGACAACTAGAAAGGCTGATGTGTTTGAGGCCCTGTTTTTTTGTTTTTTGTTTTATTTATTTATTTTTTTTTTTTTTGCGGTACCAGGGATTGAACCCAGGGGCATTCTACCTCCGCGCTACACCCCCGGCCCTATTTTTTATACTTTATTTTGAAACTGGGTCTCACGAAGTTGCGGAGGGCCTCACTAGGTAGAGAGAGAGAGAGAGAGACAGGGAGAGAGAGAGAGAGCTGAGGCTGACCGCGAACCCGGATCCTCCGGTCTTCGCCTCCCAAAGTACTGGGATTACAAGTGTGCGCCACCACGCCCGGCCTCCGAGGCCCTGTTTTTTAAACATCATGATATCAGGAAATTATTAGGTTTTTGAGTTGTGTGAGAGCTGAAATAAGTCTACACAAGATGCTTATTTGAGGAGAAAGTTGAAAATTCTTTATAGTTGTTCATAATTGTGGAGTTGAACTATTTCCAAACCACAACTGGAAATATTAGCTATGGTTATTAGATTGACTGACTAAAGTTACTAAGCTAACTTTGAACAAAACCAAGTGTTTAAATAATGACCAAAACAAGAATGTATTTTAAAAACTACTAAATCTTCAGGAGTGATTCTTTGGTTCTAGTGAAAATATCAGCATTATAAAAAGTGTGAAGCCGGGCATGGTGGAGCACACTTATAATCCCAGTACTTTGGGAGGCTGAGACAGGAGGATTCGGGTTCACAGCCAGCCTCAGCTCTCTCTCTCTCCCTCTCTCTCTGTCTCTCTCTCTCTCTCTCTCTCTCTCTCTCTCTCTCTCTCTCACTCTCTCTATTTAGTGAGGCCCTCCACAACTTCGTGAGACCCGGTTTCAAAATAAAGTATAAAAAATAGGGCCGGGGGTATAGGACGGAGGTAGAATGCCCCTGGGTTCAATCCCCGGTACTGCAAAAAAATAAAAAATAAAAATAAATAAATAAAAAGCGTGAGACTCAAAATTGTACATATGAAACTAAAAAAAATAGAAAGTATTCATGCCACTTTTAGAAGAAAGTACAAATATGAATAACACATTATATTATTTAATGCACAAGAAGCTCTTGATGGATTATGTCAACACTGTTCTGTTACACATTATTACCAAAATATTTGGAAGAATGGTCAATATTCCTGCCTACTACATCCTTCCCTCTGATTCCACTGCCACCTTCCAATTTCTCTATGGGTTTTTCTTAACACCTCAGAAGCTAAAACGAACATAGAGTAAGACTAAGCCTCCTAAGGAAGAGGACTTTGAGCTTCTTAAACTTGAATGCGGAGGCGGGCGTGGTTGCTCACGCTTGTAATCCCAGTACTTGGGAGACTGAGACAGGAGGATTGCAGGTTTGAGATCAGCCTCATCTACTTAGTGAGACCCTGTTTCAAAATAAAGAATAAAAAAATAGGGTTGGGGGTGTAGGTCGGAGGTAGAATGCCCCTGGGTTCAATCTCCAGTACCACACACACACACACACACACACACACACACACACACACACACAAACAACTTGAATGCAGAGCAAGAAGAAAACTCAGAAAAAAACAGGAAATATTATGAACATCCCAAATTACAATAACAGAAGGTAGAAGAGGAGACAATTTGTCTATGAAGATCAATTAAGAGCCGGGAGTGGTGGTGCATGCTTATAATCCCAGTACTTGGGAGGCTGAGACAGGAGGATCGCGGGTTCCTCTGCAACTTGGTGAGACCCTGTTTCAAAATAAAGAATAAAAAATAGGGCTGGGGGGGTGTAGCTCGGAGGTAGAATGCCCCTGGGTTCAATCCCCAGTACCGCAAAAAAATCAATTAATATATTAATATGTAATATTGCAGTATTTTTCATTCTTTGAGGATTAACATGTGACTTTACTTTGGGAAAAGTCATCAGGGGCAGCTCCTGGTACTTTTTTGGCCTTAGCTCTGGAGTGCTAATGCTAGGCCACCTCAAAGTGTCACAAGCTGCTTCCTGCTCAGGCCACAGTACAGTCCCACCTCCCAGGAACAAAGAGCGCCTTGGAAAGAGCGGATTTGCATGAGATGTGAGAAAGAAATATGCTTCAGAAATAACCTCAGAAAGATGTCAAGAGATGGCAAAAATGACATAATGTCGGTTTGACCCACCCAGTGTTCTACTGTGTTTATTTGTTCAAAATTAATTTTGGTAACTTGTCCTCTGTGATTTGAAAGGCCCACCAATCTTGAGCCATTCTTTCTAGCTATCAGGGGGCCCCTCTGGCAGCCAGATGTGACTGCATCCTGGGCTACCACAGCAGCCCTATGGAAATTGGCAGTGTTGGGTTCACAGGGGCTCAAGCCTTTCCTCAGAGCCCATGGAGCACTCTCTCCTGACTTACATCTTCAGTGTTGTCCTAGGGATAAGGCTTCTCTGGAACTAACATGATTATAATTCCAACTTATTTCAGATGGAGAAGGTCGGGATGTTTTTATCACGAATGCCACTACATGACCCTCTTGTGTGGGAGAGGCTGAGGTGGCCTCTGAGCCAAGCCTTCATTCTGAGAAACATCTATGTTTTTTGTTGCTAAGGCAACAAGGGCATTCAGGACAGAATAAGAACTACTTTACATGTGGAAAGTATTAATGACAGAAGTGATTTGTAAAACTGGGCCAGATGCACATTTTTCCTTGATTTAACGCATGCTATTTTTTCCTTTTGTTCTTTGGCCACCTTTTCTGGAAAACTCTTTGATGAAGAAAAGCCAACCCCCAGAGCAACAGAAAGTGACTATAGTTTATGAGAGAGACCATTCATAAATTCAGAACCATAGTCAGGCCCCATCCAGAAACTCTCATGAAATCTTTGTAAGTCTCACAAGTCTAAGGTTTCTATATTAAGGTCTCCTAAGAGATATAGTACTTGAAAATGCACAATTAGCATTGCTGCTTTCTTTTTCCCAAATTATTCCCTTCCTCCTTTTCCTGCACTTTCAGATGAACATTATAAGCAAATACCAATGTTCTTTTCAACAGACTGCTGTCCCCAGCCAGAATGCAATAGAAGGAGAGACGTGCAACTTCCACACTGTCCAAAAGATGCACCAAGTGTTGTGTGCAAGTATGTTTCTATCACTCTATACCTCAGTATGATGTATAATTACAATGCACAAATAAAAGTATAAAATGATGAAAAGTAGAATTAAAAAGAAAGAAATGCATTTTTCTCAGGTCAAATATTCAGGAAATTCAGCAATTTTTCCTAAGGGGATAAATAGTGTATGGTGGTTTGAATCCTGATTCTGCCCCTTACTAGCTCTGTAGACATGGATCCATTCCTTAAACTTTTTGTACCATAGCAGCCTAATTAACTTACACAATGGTGATAAAAGTAGATCGTGCAACAAAAAGTGGTATTGGCATTAAATGAGTACTTAGAACTGTACCTGTACATAGTCAATATAAAACAAATAAATGCTAGCTATTATTATAGAAGTTTCAAAAAACAATACTTTTTGTGCCCATTAGAAAATATAGAATTACTGAATTTTGGAGGTTTTTTGTACAAATTGAAATAACAGTTTCTTAAAGACATTTTCTAATAAAATTATAATGGACGAAAAGAAATAAGTCATTAATATAACATTGTTTTCAAACTAAGGAACAAAATTGTTTATTATATCTTCAACATTTAGAAGAACATCTGGGAGGCAAGATGAAATCATCCCCTGAAACCGGACTTTTAAGACAATACACTAATAAATGTATAAAATAAAAATATTAACTAATAATCAATGTGACATGGATCTCTGGCTAACAGACTCAAAGAATAATAGAAAATATATAGAAAACAGCCAGGCTTGGTGGCACATGCTTATAATTCCAGTTCTTGGGCGACTGAGACAGGATCTCAGGTTCAAGATCAGCCTCAGTAACTTAGAAAGACCTTGTTTCAAAATAAAATAGGGCTGGGGGTGTAATTCAAAGACAGAATGTCCCTGTGTTGCATCCCCCCAAAAAAAGAATGAAAGAAAGAAAATATACAGAAAATATTAATAGTATCAAAGCAAGAGTCAAGAGACTACTAAATTTGTGACCTTAAACCAGAAATATAACTAGAAGGAGACCGTGAAGCTCATTCTCATCTTGTATCCTCCTGATGTCTTCTCAATTGCAATGAACTTGTGTTAAACTGTTAAGTGAACTTTGTGATTAAAACCTAAGTGGTAATTTTATGCCATGTATGTTTTATTTTATTTATTTATTTATTTATTTATTTATTTATTTATTTATTTATTTTTGCAGTACTGGGGATTGAACCCAGGAGCATTCTACCTCCAAGCTACGCCCCCAGCCCTATTTTTTTGTTTATTTTGAAACGGGGTCTCCTAAGTTGTGGAGGGCCTCCCTAAGTAGCTGAGGCTGGCCGCGAACCTGGATACTCCGGTCTCAGCGTCCCAAGTACTGGGATTACAAGCGTGCGTCGCCACGCCCAGCTTGCCATGTATGCTTTACTACAATTAAATTTTTAATTTAAAATATTTTAAAGAGATGCCCTTGGGGGAAACATAAAATTCTCAAATGCTTTTGGGAAAATGCCTCCTTTTACAATTATACTGTGAAAGTCAAACACAAAGTGCTATTATGTCAGAAAAATTATAACCACTTCCCCTCCAAAAAAATACACTTGACTCATTATTTATTAAGAATTCATGCACTGTTGGAGTTAAAATCCAAATTTTATTGAAATAAATTTGTTTCTTTAAAAAAACCTAAGTAATAAGTTTCTTAGACTGAAAGAGAAGAGACGAAGTATCTCATGGGTCTGTCCCCAGTAACCAGGCCGCCACTGGTACCATCGCCACCATCGCCAAGAGCTGCGCACTCTGCTCCCAGCCCAGCACCCTTCCGTCCCCTCTGGAGCTGATGGAACCTCTCTATGCCTCTGCCTCTGGCAAGCCATTGATCTCCAGGCTTTATTTCTCATTTCCAAAATAACAATGTTAGGCCAGTATGATCTCTAGCATTGTTTATGGCTCAAGCATTCTATAATTCTATCACTGTTGCAATCCCCTGCCCTGATCCCTGACTTTAAGCCTTTATTTCACAAACATGAACATTATCATCTTAGGCAACCAATGAATTCTAGAAATATGTATGTACTGTCAAAATAGATACATTTTTTTTCTTGCTGCAGGATTTTACTTATAGCCAAAGCAATTTCATGAAAACGTCTACTCAGTATTCAAAAGGGCCATTTCTTTCCCCCCAGAGAAAATCAATCACAGGCAAGTACTGGAAAAGACAGTTTCCCCAGATGAAGTTTGAGCATGCTCCCTCTGAGAGCCCATTCTATTTTAATTTGCCAATTAAAAGTGGCCTGGGAAATCTCATACTGTCATTATCTCATTAAAAATACGACACTTGTCACTCCCCTTCTTCTCTCTGAAAATTAATACTCATACTCGAGTAACCCAACTGCTCCCTACAACTTGAATTTATTATCATCGTGAAAAGGTTGGCTTTATCTAGGGTCAGTCGAGGACAGCACGTTCTGCAGTTTATAATCGCCACAAATTCTACACAACTGTAGTCACTAAGTCAACACCATTTCTTAGATATTTACTACACCCATGAAATTTGCCAAGCATTGAAAAGAGCTAAAAAGAAACTTAAAAGATTGCATTTAACCAATCATTGGAAAAGGGAATTATAACCAGGTCATTTAAAGATACCTTTTATCAGCATCTTTTGGTTTTATTTGACTCTTATTCTACCCCACCCTATCTGTCTTGCCTGCTTATCTGTGGAATGACATTACAAGCATGGTACTGATGGTTGAGATGGCTTAATTTCTGTTGGTATAACAGTTTTAAAATCCATTCCCTAATAAACCGAGTTGGCATTATATGTGGGAAACAGGGTGATTTGAAATGTGTTACATGGTACTGCTTTTTGGTTTCAGACAATGGCTTACATTTAATAATACCCCCTTGAAAAATAAACTAATAAAAGAAAGCTATGCCACTGGCTTCTTGCATATACTTAAACTCGATTCTGTGTAGACACCTGCAGGTTATTAAGTATTTCCAAGGGTACTTCCTCAGAGAGTACATTGATTTCTAACTAATAAAAACATGCATTACTATAATGCACTAGGAAAAAGGCACTCTGCCTGTCTTTAATCAAAGGGTAAGATTACCTTATTGCCTTGAAATCCCTTTGGGCCTGGATCCCCTGGAGGTCCACTAATGCCCTGCTCCAAGACAAAAACCAAGAATTAGTTCTATGTTCAAAAGGCCAACCAAGAATGAATCATTCCTAGGATTCCTAGACATCCCAGAGTTTATAAAGTCAGATTTTATAGCTCAGAGCTACATTGGAATCACACTCAGTTGATTAAGGATGACATAAAATTCCTTAAGTCAAACAGGCAGCTGAGGGCAAACATTTTTATTAATGAGGTGTTTGTTTTCCAAACCTGTGTTTCCAACCTTATTCCCATGATGGATCCCTTTTTTAAAAAGAAAAGATTTTTCCAATTAAACTTTTTAAAAATATTTAAGGTATATATGTAAGTTATTATTTATATATATATATATATATATATATATACGTTATTGCTTCTAATGATTTTGTGATAACCAGAGTTCCTGCCTCGCTCTGACAATTCCAAGCCAAAGCAAAGAAGTACTAGATACCATGTAGTTAATTTTGAGCAGATTTTTTGAAATGCGACAATTAACTCTTCACACACATCCACATCCACTATAACTTTAGAAGAGACAAGTCCCCAGACTGGAAAAATCCATCCAAATTATTTCCCGAAATCCATGGGATATATCTAACTTAAATAAAAGCCTAGCTGGGTGTGGTGGCCCACGCTTGTAATCCCAGTATCTGGGAGGCTGAGACAGGAGGAGCACAGGTTCGAGGACAGCCTCAGCAAGTAGTGAGACTCTCTTCAACATAGTGAGACCCTGTTTCAAAATAAGAATAAAATATAGAGCTAGGGGTGTAGTTCAGAGCTAGAATGCCTCTGAGTTCAATCCCCAGTACCAAAAAATAAAGATAATAAATAATAAAAATAAAAGCCTTATAAAGAGTAATTCTATATGACAGAGCACTAAACACTTAGAGTGATGGAATAATACAAATACTGTAATTTAGATAAAATGCACAATTCTTCTAATTATATTATAGTAGCAATGCAAAAATAGTTACTAGCATGCTACTCTTACCTTCTTTGACTTCCTCCATCTCCCCAGATTCTAATTTTTTTCATTCCCTTAGGTACTCACTAAGTGAACTTGCTTACTGGTATGTATCTTCAGTCAGCCCAAGTTAGTTAATCAAAACACTCTGTTTCCAAAGTGTGTTGCATATTGGAATCATCCAGGGATCTCTAAAAATATTGACACCTGGCTCCAATCTGCAGGCATTCTGATTTAATTGGCAGAGGGTATGAGTACACAAAGCGATGTTTTAAAAGCTCCCCAGATGGTTCTAATTTAAACTTAGATTTGGTTTTAGTCACTTTACCTGAAGTCCTCTGGGTCCCTTTGGTCCAGATGGCCCTGGAGATCCCTGTGGAATAAAATTAAAGGTAAATTTCTCTGACCATCCATCTTCTAAGTGCAGTGATTTTAGGTGGGAGAAAAGGGAATGCATTCTGGGTAATGGCCAGTCTTCTCTGCTTATCTAAACATTGAAGCCAACAAATTGAAATGATCCTAATGAACAGGAGACATCAGGTCAAACTTTGCTTTAATAGACAAACTCTATGAAAATCCAATTTTACATGTCAGTCTTTAGCCTATCTATTGACATGTTGATCATAGAAAAGCAATTACTTCATAAAATTCCTTAGAAGGTAGTACACTTGGTGGAATATTGTTTCCTTCCAACAAGAAATGTCATTAAATTAACAATTTAGGGAGTTCTTATGATATCTTGATCACTCTTTTGCCTATCTTTAAAACATGGAACTTGGCAAAACACTATTTATACTCAACACTCTTCTATTAGAAAATATTTCAGTATATTCTATAACTTGAAAACTGCTTAAAATTTATTTGTATGAAAGTATACCATGGTCTAGTTTCTTTTTTATCCAGATTTTTAGTGGCTTTTTTCAAGATAACATTTAAGAGTAGGGACCTATCAAAATTTAATTACCCATTCCCCTAGTTTTAACATTAAAGTATTCCTGATGTTTGCTATTTAAGTAATATTAAAACAAACATCTTTTTGTATAAATCTTTGTTCAACTTCTGATTCATCCCTAAGGATAAATTCCTAAAAGATGACTGAAGAAGAGACTGTAAACACATTCTCTATCAATATCCTTTGTCTCTCTCACCATATATGAAAAGGAAAAGAGGAACTTCCCCCATAAAGTTTATTGTCCATCCCGATTACCTGAGTATTAAAGAGCATATCTTATGGAATCTTCATAAAGACTGAGTATTGTATATTATTTCAGTGTTGCTAATTTGGTATGTGAAATAATATTTTAATGTCTTAATTTCACTTATCTGGTTATTAGTGTGCTTGTATATTTTATATACAAGCACACTTTATATAAGTGTGCTTGTATATAATTTATATATTATATAAATGTAGCCATTTATATTACCTTTTTGTGTCTCTTCATGTTCTTCATATATTTTTCTTATACATTTTTGTGGACTCTTCATATCAAGGACCTTATATTTCATTGACCCTAAGAAACATGTTTTTTCATATTTTTATATCTGACATTGGGTGTGTCTTCTGATTAATCACATTGTATATTTACAATTGGCACCGAAAATAATGGGGCACTTAACAAAAATAGCCATTTCTATTTCACAACATTTTCCCAGGTATTGACTTTCATATTTGTTCTGTTGTTTCTTCTGTATGTTCAAGTTCCTATATCCATCTCCTGTTTTTAATTATCTTCTAGGAAGAATGTATTCATTATGAAACTTTTCATTTCGCCCAGAGATAATTACCAAGCCTACATTTTGCAGATCCACCTGACCTTTACCTCTACTGTAGTTTCAAAGTTTCTAGGAAGTCCCAAGCTATTTAAAATGTTTAGTTCTATGAGCCAGTGTCATTATCTTATCCTCTTCTTTTAACCTTCTGCCTCATTCTCTCTCCTTGGCTTCCTCCTATAATTATAATATAGATATTTTAAAAGTTTAGTATTTTGGTGGCCTGCTGTCAATAGTTCTTAACTATAATGAAAGTCATTTACTTTTACTCTGCACTCATTTGGATCTTTTATCATTATGTTTTTAGTTAGACTCTCTCTATTTTTGGTTTATTAAAAAACTCTATAGCATACTAAATATTGTCTCTAGTTTAAGTTTTTTATCCATGTTTACATTTTAACTAAAAGTAAATACCTATCCAGTTGTCTGTGTCTTGCTGTATTTTTTAAAATTTCAAGTTCTTATGTATGTCTAGTTCTTCCACATTGTTCCTAACCATTCCACTAACTAGTTGCATAGAGTTCTTTTTTTTTTTTTTGCAGACCGGGGATTAAACCCAGGGGCCTTCTACCTCCACGCTACACCCCCGGCCCTATTTTTTATACTTTATTTTGAAACCGGTCTCACGAAGTTGCGGAAGCCTCACTAAGGAGAGAGAGAGAGAGAGGGAGAGAGAGAGAGAGAGAGAGAGAGAGAGAGAGAGAGAGAGAGACAGGAAGAGACAGGGAGAGAGGTGAAGCTGGCCATGAACCCGGATCCTCCGGTCTCCGCCTCCCCAAAGTACTGGGATTACAAGCGTGCACCACCACGCCTGGCTGCATAGAGTTCTTAACTCCTCTTTGGAAAGTGCTTAATCTCCATGTTTACATCTAGAAAGCAATTTTACTAAGACTCGATTGGAACTTGAATTGATTTTACTGGTTAAATTATTCTTTCCTTCATGACTTTCAGAAGAACTGACCTCAAAGGTTAGGGTGCTATAAAACAAAGTCTTAATGGTATATAAGAAAGGCATTGGGGCCTTCATTAACTAGATTAGATATCCTTTTATTTTCTACTTCATGTCTTACAGATGTGAAGGTTGAGCCATTGACTCTCCAACTCTAGTAGAGCCACATAATTTGTCCCAGGAATTTCCTCTAAAGGAATCAGCCAAAACAGGATCACAGCTGTTAGCATTTTAAAAATATGTTCCTTACTTTGTCACCTTTTATTCCTGGTTTGCCACATTCTCCGCGTTCACCCTAAAAAAGTAAATGCATAAAATAAATAAGAGGATATTTACAGTCATTCAACATTAAGATTTTTAAAGATTCCCAGCAGAGGCTCATGACACAAGCACTCTACATAACTTCTGTACAATTTTATTCTCCAGACTGTGGGTCGGATGGACATTAAACTCGGAAAACTTTTGTCCATGAGTCATCCTTAACTTGATAGGATCAAATCAGTGCACCTAATGAGGTTTCATTCATTTTCTAGAAATGAATGAAATTAGGTTAGAAGGAAAGTAAGTGAGCATCTACCACATATAAGATGCCTTTTGTGTATGTGATCTAACTAAATCCACAGTAAATGACCCAATGAAATCAGTTTTACAATTCTGTAGTTGAGAAAATTTAAACCCACTGAAATCACGTCCCTGGACCATGTAGCTAGTAAGTAGAAGGGACAGATCTAAAGCCAGCTCTACTTTTTTATTTTTAATGGTACTGGGGATTAAACACAGGGCATTCTACATCTAAGCTACACCTCCCAGCCCTTTTTATTTTTTGTTTTTGAAACAGGGTCTCACTAGGTTGCTGAGAGTCTCGCTACATTGCTGAGGCTGGCCTCTAACCTATGATGCTTCTGTCTCAGCCTCCCAAGTACTGGGATTACAGGTATGCACCACTATGCCCTGCCCCAGATCTACTCTTAAATCAGAGTCCCTGTATTTTCCCAAACACCATGCTCCAGCCTGAGTACAGCCTTAACCAGTTAGTAACGTTTGCCTAGAGAACTGTGAGAGAAAGGCTCTGAGACCAGACTATGCCATGAGTTGGGGACGGTACCACGATGAGTGAGCAAGGTCAGCTGAGGGAGAGTGGGGCGTAGTGGTGAGCGTGCTACATATTTTCTACTATCATTCTCTACTGTACTGTCTTTCCTAGAATGTTATGGAAAAAACTAACATTGGGATTGTGCTTTTGAGTTTATTAGTGATATTTTACAGGCATTATCTGACATTAACTATCGGAGATATTATTAACCTAGTTTTACAGACTGAAAATTTGTGGTTCAAAAGTTTAAGAAAATGTAGTATGTATACATAACAGAACACTACTCATCCTGCAAGAAGGGAATCCTACCATTTGTGATAACATGGATGAACCCAGAGGAAATATGTTAGATGAAATAAGCCAGATACAGAAAGACAAATACTCCATGATCTCACTTATATGGGGAATCTAAAAAAGTTGAACTCACAGGAGCAGAGAGAAGAACGGAGGTTACCATGGGTAACAAGTGGGGTATGGGGAGAGGTTGTTCAAAGGAGAGAAATTTTCGGTTAGATAGGAACAATAAATTCAAGAGCCCTACTGTGAAATTTGATGACTATAGTTAATAACAATGTCTTGTATTCTTGAAAATGATTAAGAGAGTACATTTTAAGTATTCTTACTATAAAAATGATAAATATGTGAAGTAATACAATATCTCAATTTAACCATTTCGTAATACAAATCTCAAAACATCATGTTGCACACTAAATATATACAATTTTTGTAAATTAAAATTGTTTCAGAGTAAACGTAAATATTTTAAATGAGGTTAAGAAGTTTACTCAAATAAAATGAGAAGTGGGACCTCTGAATACTAATCTATTATATCCAACTTTGTATGTGTGTGTGGTACTGGGGATTGAATCCAGGGGCATTCTACCTCTGAGCTATATCCCCAGCCCTATTTTTTATTCTTTATTTTGAGACAAGGTCTCACTAAGTTGTGGAGGGCCTTACTAAGTTGCTGAGGCTGGCCGTGAACCTGCAATCCTCCTGTCTCAGTCTGCCAGATACTGGGATTATAAGCATGTGCCACCACGTCTGGCTTGTATCCAACTTTTAAGACTTCTAGTAGTTAGGATGACCAAAAAGTAACATCCATTTAGAAAAGACTAGAATTTCATAATCATAATAATATCATATCTTGTTTATAAAATACTTTAGCATTTTCAAAATGCTTTCATATATGCTTATACTGAGCCTCGAATTAATTCTCCTTTTTAAGATAAGCAAACACAGTTGAAGAGGTTGAATGATTTATTTACACATACCTGCTACCAATGACTCCAACTCCAGTGGCTTCGCTACTGATTTCTGCTTCTGCTGCTTTATTATCTATGGCTGCTCTAGGACATGCTACTTGACGGGACACAAGGAAATTGTACTAGGATGTAATTCAATGCATTGCTTCCTTCATTGAGGAAGTGATGCTATGAAAAATAAGTGTCAGCTGAATTTAACAGTGTATTTATTAATGTAGTGGATTTATCGTCCAGTCTAAGGTTTACCTCACTACTGAACAGCAACCATTAGTAGACTGACAGCCAGCCTGCAGACCACACTTTGTTTGTTTGTTCTTTGGTACTAGGGATAGAACCCAGGGTCACTCTACCACTGAGCTTTATCCCCAGCTCTTTTTTATTTTTTTAATTTTGTGGCAGGTTCTCACTGAATTGCCCAGGCTGGCCTCGGACCTGCAATCCTCTTGTCTCAGCCTGCCAAGTACTAGTATTACAGGTATGCACCACTGAGCCCAGATGTAGACCACACTTTAACACTTCCCTAAGGAAGGAAACAACAACTGTGATCACCAATTAGGGGGCAAAGTGTGTGCAGAGCATTTTCATGATTGCTAATCTTCACAACAGCTTTGCTTGGTATATAATGTGCATATAAGGACAAATATATATACATATATCCAATCATAGGTAAGGAATATGAGGTTCAGAGAGATTAAGTGCTTGCCCATGACCACAACCTTGAGTCTGTTAGACTTCCAAGTCCTTGTTATGAGTCACCCACAGCTGAACAAGTCACACTGTCATGGCGATACATTATTTTCCACTAACCTGGTGTTTCTACCTAGGTACCACCTGGGCTTTTGCTGGCATCAGGAGCAGGAAAGAGGGAGGTGCAATTCGTACAGCCAGCTATGCCTCTGTTCAAAAGCAAGCTGCTCTCTCACATCATTTTGTGAGTCAAACTGACCCAGGAAAAACTGTGTCTTCACTTAGAACAAGTTGAACATTTATTTCTGGATGCAAATGGAAAATCACTCTTGAAGACTCAATTAGAAAGCAATTAATTTACTAATGTTGGATGGGAACAAAATGAGTCAACCTTCAAAATATAAAACAGAAAAGAACCATAAATACACTCAAAATTCTTTTGGCCAGAATTCACATTCCATTTGTCCAGACAGATTTGTTAGCTCTGGGGTCCTGAGGAACAGCATTTGTTTTAGGGGCAGATTTCCATCAATGAAAATATTGTATTCATGCTATTTGCCTCAGCAAAGGCGTTTTCTTTTTTTGGTGGGTTCATGAATCCCTGTGGAATGGTCACAATTACATAGTTCTAGACAGCAAATGCTTCTGAAGGCTATGAACAGATTAGCTCTATTCCCAGCCTTGAATTTCTGATACTACTCCTCCTGGTGAAACTATGGTTTGAATGTCAAAGGTTTGAGGTCACTTTGTTTTGACAGCTTGTATTTTCCAAGTGAGATCTTTTCCAGTGAATTCACAATTCTCCAGAAGTAAATTAATCTTTCCAAAATAAAACACACACACATATATATATACAAAACTTTTAAACTATGAATTATATATAGCTTTCTGGTGCTGATAACTAGCTCAAACTAGCTCATTGTTTAAAAGATGGGGAAGTTAACATCCATGATTTCCCTCAACTTTATATAGGATAATTTTATAATCGTGAAAACTTTTAACTTTTCCATATTAATATTTGTGCCTTTCCTCTTCATGATAAAAACCTTACGTTTATAGACCAGCAAATAGTTTACAATTCATTGCCACACCCATTATTCTATTTGATTTTCCAACCACCCTGTAAATTAGAAAAGCTTGATTCAATCCAGTTCCACATGGATAAAAAATAGACACTGGGGATCTTGAGTTGCCCAAGTTCTAATAGATGCTAAATACAGAATCACGACTCCTGCTGCCCCTAAAACAGCCATCACTTGGTTCCCCCTTAGGTCTGGGAAGAAAATGGAGATGGAGAAAAGATTTATGTAGACCATCCAAGCAAGCTCAGGCCATTTTGCAGGGACTTCTGGGGTCTCGGTTCCTCAAAATATGATCTAGAAGGTGGCACAGGCTTCTCACCCTGCTGCCTCCTGCTGGGGAGTGGGAAGCCCAGAGGAGACACAGAGCAGGACCCTCTGAAAGCACACTACTTGCCCAGGTCAGAGTGTTGTGCCACATGTGGGATAGAATGAATTAGAGGATGATGTTCTACTTTCAGACAGAAAATCTGATAATAGAGAGAACTCTGGGACCCATGTTTCAATAAACCACTGAGCACTCCCCAAGGTTCCAGAGCCTCAGTTCAATTTGTTGATTTCTTTTGCAGCAATATGATTCCCTAACTTGTAATTTGCAAATAATCATAAAATCACTTACCAACCCATACCTTTTGTTTGCTTGTTTGCCAAATGTACCCTCCTGCAAGCTCTACACAGATGCCTGACCCATTCTAGTGGATGGTTCTTCGCCGCTTAACCAGCGTAAACACCTGCTCTTTTTCCCTGGGTTTGGTATCTACGTTTTTCGTAGGAAGTTAAGCACCAGGGGAGCAGCCTACTGGCAGTAAGTATTGCTGCACCTGTTTGTATATAGAAATTTTTCATCTGGATACCCACACTGCATGGCTGTCAAACTGGGGTTCTGTATTGAAAGAATTCATGTTTGTAGAGCTGAAGGAGGACAGATTCTAATCTCAGGATCTTACAGTGCCCACCACTCATTACAGCACGTACTCACCTCTTAAGTTCTATTATTATTTTACATGAACAGAGTTAAGAGTATGCTTAGGAATGAGGGAAATAAAAGAAAATAACATGTATTAAGTGCATAAGTACACTATATTTCTGTCATTCTTTCTTAAATTCTGGTCTATTTGTTGTCATCAACTTACCTTATCACCCTTGTACCCAGGAATTCCCTAATTAAAAAACAGAAGAAATGAAAAAGTAAAATATGATGTTAAAAAGCAGACTTAGGAAGTGTTAGCTGTTTCACATTTATAAGGTATAGCAAAAACACAGATATGCAGCTTTGGAAAGTAAGATCATATAAATGTAAGCTCCTTTACTTCTCTTCACACTTGGGGAATGGCCATTTACTAAGGAAAAGAAAAGAACCTATATTTCCCTATTACATTCTATTTTCAGTTTTGAGTATTTTTTCAACCCCAATTTCTTACCCTTTGGCCCCAAACTGAAGAGGAGAAGGTACACTGAAATTCATTATAGAAGTGATGACCCATAATGATCCTTTCAAAATTGTCATATTGACTTTTAAGCTGTGAACTATTGCAGCTGAGAATGTTTCACAGACTGTTAGAAAAATTGGCTTTGAAAATGAACTGAGATACATGGTCTTTACAATACGGGTAAATATCTGCAGCCATTATGGTCCTCCTCTCAAATTCCGTCTAGAATACATAACATCAAAGAAATGAATGGCTCCTCCATCAACCCTAATAAGTCAGTGTCTCTTAAGTTATTGTCTTTAATCTCATGCTAAATAGGGGGCCAACACTCCTACTGTTTTCTGAGTAGCTCCTGGGAATCCTGCACCATTGTGCCTCTGCCCACAGCCCTCTAAATAACACAGTACTGAATATTAAACACGCTGGGAAGTTACCAACTCCAAGCAACGGCAAGTCTTTTCCAAATGGGATTGTGCGTCTCTTTCATAGGACTCTTTTTTTTGAAGTATGAAAATAGAATTGTAAGACTATTTAAATCGAGCTGGTGAAACCAATGCCATAAGCAAGCTATTATTACAGTTACATGTGAGTCAGACAATAAAATTTTGTCCTGTGTATTACAATATGTTGATATTCTGCTTTGAATTGTAGCTGTTTAGAATATATTAGCTCTCCTATGAGATATCAAACTTTTAAAAATATAAATGCTTTTAGTTTTATTTTTGCTTACTACAACACTTATGTCTAGAAGATCCCTAAGAAATGTTTCCTGAATAAATAGGCAAATTTCTGAATGAACTATTACCCTGCTTTCTATCCAACTCTTTCACAAAGTTAATTTAAAAAACCAAGAGAACAGGTTTTACATCCCTCAGACTGAGTCCAGGGCTTGTATTCAAGAGAAGCACAGCACAACATGCCCTCCTTTTTTCATGGTACACTTCTCTGCCACTTCCTACCCTACTGCAACACCCAAGAAAATGCAAGATAACAAGCCTACCATAACTATTTCTCAAGCAGTCTCTGCTATCTTCTAATTAAGAAGTTAAAAAACCAACTAGAATGATCAATGTTATTTTGTCTACAGATGGGATTGACAAAAGCATAGTTTAGACGATGTAATTCTTATGCTCCTGAAATTCTGACAGTATTTATCATAAAAATGCAAACAGTAAAGCAAAATGCTTTTCTCCCTTAAGCTTCACCAATGTCCAGTTAAATATCAGGAACTTTCATGGGGTTCAACACCCCTGGCCCCATCATCACTCCTGTTGAGCAGAGTATCTTCTCCCCACATTTCCACTTCTGACATCATAGATGTCTGGTCACCTGCCCGAGTCATCAAGAGCACAGGTAGGTAGAAGTCAGTTTTGCATTTGCACTGCATGGGGTCAGAATGGTCAACCACAAACTCGGCAACCTGGGATCACTTTCTCAGGAAAGCATTCCAGTTGTGTACATACCCCAGGACCTCTTTCTCCAGTTTCTCCTTTTTGAGCATCACCCTGGGACAAACAAGAAACTCAGTCAAAATTCCACTGGCATACAGAGTTACTGGTTGCTCAATAAAATGTGTTATTCAGAAGTCCCTGACTAATAAGATTAGGGGAAAATCTTGTCTTTACCATTGACATTTTCACCATGCGATCTAGGGAAGAAAATAACAGCTCAGATAAACTTTGCCCTTTGGAAGTGAAGCCAGATGTGCAGGATGCAGAATCCGGTGACACGTTTGCAGCTTGGGCCACATCCCAATTTAACAACATGGCCGGTTTTCCTCAAATACAGCATTGTATTTGCTCAGGGCCGCACACCCTGGCTTTTCTCCAGGAGGCTGTGGAATGTTTTCCAAAATGTCCTCAAGAGCGATTGCTTGACTTCAGCAAGACTCAGGGAAGTAAATTAAGGGGCTCAAAATTACAAACCAAACAAATGAAATGTGAACATTGACTTATAACAGGTATTTAAAACAACAAAGAAGAAGGCATGGTGGCATCAATTCAGACCTACATGAGATGAGGAAGTATAGGGTGGTGTGTGTGTGCGTGCGTGCATGCGTGTGTTTGTGTGTGTGTGTGTGTTACAGTGACCAAAGAATGCTCTACATTCCTTTTCCTTGGCAAGTACACAACTACCAAAATACTTTCATGCATATAACATTATATTTTCATTACCTTCTTAGAAATATTGTCAGAAACGAGATTGAGTTAAAGTTTTGGGTATTTAAGTGCCTCTTATGTATTGTCTACTTGCTTTCCAAAGTGTTTGTTCCAAGTTACCTTTGCAATGAAAAAGTTACCTTTGCAGTTTCACTACATCACTATCAATAGTTATATTATTTTTAAATTGTTGCATTTATTGCTATGAGATGTTTTTAAATTTTGAAAAACACACACACAAAAAACCATTATGAACTAGAAAACTGTTTCTAAAAAGAAATCCTCTGGATTCCAAGATTTTGAAAATGTAAATAATTACTATTAAAGGGTACCCTTTGTCTCTATTTAAATTTCTTTCATTACCTCATACAATTAAATGTTTTTATTTATTTTTAATGGTTTTATTTCCTCTCTTGAAAGTTGTATCCTTTGCCCATTCGATTATTAAAAACTTGATAGTTTCTCATCAGTTTTGTAAGGTTTTTATGTACTATAGAAATAAACACAATATCCATTGTCTTTTATGTAAATGTCCCTTACATGTCTTCCTCATTTTGATTATACAGAATTTTGCCTTAAATTTTCACATAATGATATCTGCTAGTCTCTCTCCCTCTAATTCCTTCAGTCTTTTTTGAATTTGGGACACTATCATGCCAACAATAATCTGAATAGCCAATTTTTTTAAATCTATGATTTTTTTCTTGATAGGTACACAAAGAAAAGAATTGGGTAAATGACTGAAGATGTTCTAGCACAGAGAAACCATCTGGTCCTTTTTCTATTTTTATTGTAGGTCAATTATCCATAACATGGATCCATGAAAAGCCTAAGTGCCAATGTCAGTCTGATGTGAAGTATGTATTAGTGGTTCGTGAAACACTGCCCTGATTAATTCAGACCATTATTATTTAAGTAATCATTTCTATTTATTCAATGTCTCTAGGTTTCCTAAACTTAGTGACTAACAGGTTCATTTGTTACTCATAATATATAAATGCAAGCAAATACAAACAATATAGATAATACAAGAAGTGAGCATCCTGTATTCCTCACAGAAATCATCAGATTCTTGCTGTAAACTACAATGCTCTTTGTTTTCTTAGTCTTTATTCTTTAAATACGTCTAGAAGAAGATACACCAATTTAAAGGAAAGCTGTTTAATCATTTACCGGGTTTCCTTTGGGTCCTCGCTCACCTTTAATACCTGGGTTTCCATGTGTACCCTGGAGACAAGGGGAGAAGAGATTATTTTGAACAAGTATTCTATTAGTTTACTATGCTTTATATTAATTTCTGACCCACTGAATCCCATAAGATGCAGGAAGATAGTAAAACCTTCTCCCCTCAAGCAGAGATTCAAGTATTTTCTGTCCTTTACAACACTAGGAAAACTGAACTGTCTTGAATAGGCAGATTCTACATTTGTTTTATTCTAGATAATGTCTTTCTCTTCCCAAAAACGACTTCTTCCTCAAACAATTACCTCTCAACAGCTTTGCAAACACAATCAAACTCAAAGATTTAAAAAAGAGTGACTGAACAGGCAGGAGGCTTGTTTCTCGCCTCATTGTGGACCACTACAGCCCCCTGGCCCACAGTCACTTTTGAAAGGACTAGGCCATCTTGCTTGCCTTTGGTCAAAGAGGTTCTGATGTCCAGGAAAAAAAATCTCAAACGATGGGAGAAGGAAGCTCTCCAATACTGTTCCAGGAAAACATTTTGTTTTCCATATTCTCAAGCTTTTCTGAGAACTGGTTTTGGAGGCACTCAATAAATATTAAATTACATAGTTCCATGGTATACCCCTATTAAAACATGAGTGATTTAAAACTGTCAGGTTAGCTCAGCAATTGTAAGCTTTCTTACAATCACTATTCATTTTAAAACACAATTGAACATCCCTTTCCCTGGCAATATCTTGGTGTAGTAACTATAAACTTAAGACTTTATATGGAAGGAAAGGTTATATCTTTGCTTTAGCCTAAGTCAGCTTCTACAGTTGCCACATTAGCATGTAGTCTATCTAACTTGGGGGAAAAACAGACAAACAAACATCCCTGTTCTTTCATACCTTGCGTGGTTTAGTGGTTCAAAACAGTATATGCTCTGGACCCAAGTCTCAAAGTAAAATGTTTCATATTCTAATACATTCACAGTACATATTCCCCTTCCCACCCCCAAATACAAGCATGAGTTCAAAAATCTTATCCATGCGCTTGGTGAAACATCTCCCCAGGCTTCTGAACTCTAAGGATAAGGGTTGGAATCCCATGAATAACTGGAATGCTGAGTGAGCAGCATGGATGCTTTCTGACAACATTGGTCAGAGAAACATTCAGCATCTCCAGTAGTTTTGATGTCATTTCAAATGCCTTCCAACTGCAAACATGACACCTACCAGATGCTAGGCCAGAATAGAAAGGAAGCAGTGCTCCTCTTTGGCTGATCTTATCGGATATTGAATCATTATAGTAAATCCCACCATTCACCGAATTCACCTAATCCCTAAAGTGTCCAATCAGCCTCCTCCCCAGGAGGCCATCGTGTTGCTGCTATATTGCTAGATCCCTGTGAAAGCAACCGCTCCCAGAGAGGACTGTGTTACTTGCTTCTAGCAAGACAAAGCTTTGCCTAACGTGCTGATCATTTGTATTATCTTTTTCTATATTCTTACTTTATTATTGAGAAATTACCATCCTCAATTATCAACACAGGAATGACACCAAAAAGTGTGTGTGTGTATGTGTGTGTGTGTGTGTGTGTGTGTGTGTGTGTGTGTTAATAGATTTTGAACCCAGGTGCATTTTGCCTCTGAGCTACATCCTCAACCCTATTTTATTTTTTTATTTTGAAATAGGGTCTCACTAAGTTGCGGAGGGCCTCGCTAAGTTGCTGAGGTTGGCCTCAATCTTATGATCCTCCTGTCTCATCTTCCCAAGTACTAAGATTACATGTGTGCACCATCACACCTGGCTTCCAAAAAGTCTAGAAACAACTTCACTATTGTTTCATAATTGTCTTCATCAGCCTCAACTTCAAAGTAGAAATATACTCACAGGAGGCCCTGGATCGCCTGGATCCCCCTTCTCACATTCACAAAGCTTGCGTTCACACTGAATCAATAATGAAATACAATATTAGTACACAGAAAAATAGAATAAAGGATAGCATTTCAAACTTAATCCAGTAAAGAAGTAACTGGAACAATCCCTTGAAGAAAGTTTACCTTATAAATTTATGGAGATATTGCTCTATTAACTTATTCTAGGCAAACTCAGATCTAGTAAGAGCCAGCTACTAAACTATTATTAAACTTTGCCATGGTTAAATAAAATATGTATTCTATCAAAAATAGGTATAATATATACATGCCAGTTAAAATAAGAAAATAAACATTTTCAGTGGACTTTTGGAATGTTTGATCTTACTTTTCTATATAACATATCAATGATCAATAAAATGCAAATATTCTGAAGTAAAAGTGTGTGTGTGTGTGTGTGTGTGGTGCTGGGGATTGAATTCAGGGCCTTGTGCATGCCAAGTAAGCACTCTACCACTGAGCTACATCCCCAGTCAAAAGATTAATCATATACAAATATTAAATTATCATTTACCCTTCAAAAGAATACATTTAACATATACCATTTTCCCCATTTTTTTGGCAGTACTGGGGATTGAACCCAGAGACATTCTACCTCTGAGCTACACCCCCAGCCCTATTTTTTTTTATTCTTTATTTTGAAACAGGGTCTCACTAAGTTGCAGAGGGCCTCACTAAGTAGTGGCGGCTGGCCGAGAACCCTGATCATCCAGTCTCAGCCTCCCAAATACTGGGATTACAAGCATCCGCCACCATGCCTGGTTTCATTTTCCCCATTTTAACATCTGTGAGATCAGAAGCGCTAATAGACCCAAACATGACAAAATAATTGTTTTTGGCACATGCACTTCAAAACCTACAGAATGAAATGGAAGAAAATGCCAGAGCACTCTGCATAAGAGCATCGCCATTCAGTGGAGAAACAAAGGTGTTATGTGGAAGAACAAGCGTATCACCAACTCACACAAGTGATTCAGAAGATTTAGATTCTGATGTGGAGTTTTAGAAACAATTTACCTTGCTTAAATTTCCCCTTACATGTGTGCATAAAAGTAATGCAGGATTTAAAAATCTATATCTAAATAAATCTAAAGTGACCATAAGTGTAAAATAAAAACTGTAATTGATGAGAAGGCATTTGTATCACAGGTTAATTGGCAAGATTTTTTCCTTTCCTAATGGTACATAAAATAATGGTAAAATAATCTATGTATAATTAATGAAACCTAATGCTTATAAGGTTTGGTTGACTTCTATTATTTTAGGCAATAATGCGTATAAATGTCCTGATGTTAAATAAGCAGCTTATTGAACGAAATTCAGATGTTCCGAACTCTTTGCTTTAAGAAATGCCCATCTAGTTTAGCAGTCCTCAGCGAACTCATCGTCATCTATTGTGCTAAATCCTATCCAATCTATCACTATTGGCCAGCATCCTTTGCCTTGTGCTCCAATGGCCATCATCAGGCTCCTCTTTCTTCACAACAGGAAAGGGAATGAACCTAAAGTCAAGCAGCAGGCAGCAGGGGGCGCCCCTGAGCTCTGTCTCAGCACTAGCCTAGCTCAGACCAACACCAGGAACACCTCCTCAGCAGGGGGGACCCCCAGGAGTAGCTAATGTCAGAGATACCCTTAGAATGAAGGAAGCCATGTCAGAATAAGCAAAAACCATGACATTTGGTTATCACTGATTCCTAAAATCATCTTTTGAATCACATAAAATATTCCATACTTTTTCTAAATTTTCCAACCTAAAGTGTATATAGTGGCATTAAAAAAAATCAGATGGCTGCTTCAAAAGAGAGTGGCTCATTTTAAAAAGAATTAAGCACTTTTATTTAGTCACACCTTATCTTCTAATGTGAATTAGAATGCTGATTTGATAATGTGAGCTTTCAGAGTAATTCATAGTAATCAAAGCATGTGGTGCTTACCTTCCTTTCAAATAAGATATCCTAGGAGGAGGGGAAAAAAAAAGAATGAAACATTAACTCAATTAATGCTTCTGCTTCCAGCTTCTTATTAGTCTTAATTATTCCCTATGGGATATGCAATTTCCAAGTATAATAGCAATTCAGCCTTTTTAACCTTGTAAAAGCAATAAAGCCTACTAGCCAACCACCCAAGGAGCACTCTCAGCTATGTAATAATAGGAGACGTGAAGGGCACTAACATTAAACATTGCTGTATGTTTTCTAGGAATTTTATCCTATTACATCCTGTGTTTTATCTTTTGTCTCTTTGGTCAGCTCTATAATCCCCATAACTTCGCTATAAGCTTAATCAGTCTTAGTGAGAAAGTTCTCACTTTTACTTACAAAGATTGAGGCAGAATAGATAATTGTGTATTTTCTTTTCTGCGATTTTTCCATCCCTGTACACATATGCACTTATTTTTTGGCATTAAAACATTAGCTTTAGAGTCATAAAATAGCAATAGGCCTTAGATAACTGCATTAAACCTTAAAAAGAGAAAATTAGGAAACCTGACTGCATTTTTTGAGATGATCTGGATTATGGGAAGTCAAGGATTTCCATTACTGTGATCAGCAAGACAAAGGGTTTTCCACTTAAAAATTAAAACCCCCAAATAGGATACTTTATGTATGAGTATTCAATGTAAGAAAAAGAGATTAAGCTTTTAAATTTGAGCAGCATTAAGAATAATATTTTGTAGAGAATTAGAACAGTTCACAGCAATATGCATCACTTACATAAAAGAAAACCTAAATTTATATATTACTGTCTTAGGGGGGAAATTAAATGATGAAATAATATATCTTTCATAATTAAAAATCATCACTATGAAATATATCACTACATATACTTTTATTACATATACGTATATATATGTAATGTATTACATTACATACATGTGTACATATATATGTACACATCATATATATATTACATGTATATATATGTAATGTATTAATGTATATATATATATATACACACATACACACATATCTGCCTGAGAAGTCAATCAGACCCAGCCTCTCACTTTACACTGAGAATGTGGTGCCACAGTATTGTGACTTGGCTGAGGTCACACACTTGGGCGGAGCCCCCTGACCATCTACTTACCCACATACTTACCCACACATACAAATGAATTAGCCAGAATGTTTTTTAAAACTACTTTAAATTCATAATTTTTACAAAAATGCCATGATCTGATTTGGGTCATAATCGGGGCCTCACCACCGGCCTCCAGCTCAGTGGGCTACTGTCTGAGGAGAGCACTGAAGGCCTCGTGGGAAGAAAAGAATTGGCAAGAAATTAACCTGTGTCAACAGATGGAATTAGTGCTTTCTTAAGATGGAAATTATGTGCCAAACCAATGCCTTATGATTGAATGTGAAAGTAATTTACATATGATAAAATAGAAAACTAAAGGAAAGGCACTGGAATGTTGTAAGATATTAAAAATGAAGACTCTAATGAGGAAATCAAAGATAAATCAGAGTCTGCACCTTTATGGAAGACTCTATCCCTTTAGTTTTGTTTTTATTTTGTCTTTATTTCTATACAAATTAATAGTAAAGAGGTAAAATACTTTCAGTGGCTTTAATGATTTAATGGGGGAAACTCAGGCTGGGAATTATCATCTGAGTTTTTATCCTGTTTCAACCGTTAACTAGCCATGTGGCTTTGGACAAGTCATGATAATTGTCCCATATATAAAAAGGGGGAAATCTGACCATGTGGTCTCAGGTGCTATCAAACTCTGGCCATAGATGCTATCTACAAAACTTAGAGTCTCATCTGTCGCCCTCCCCCACCAAATGATTTTAACTTCCTAGCCACATAAATCCAGGCTGGGAGCACATGAAATATTTGTATCTTTTTTTTTTTGTACTGAGGATGGAACCCAAGGACATTTTACCTCCAAGCTACACCCCCAGATCTTTTATTTTTTATTTTGAAACAGGGTTTCACTAAATTGCTAAGGCTGGCCTCAAACTGCAATCCTCCTGTCTCAGCCTCCCAAGTACCCGAATTACAGGCATGTGCCACTGCACCCGGCTGAGATACTTGTGTCTTTAGGAGACAGTAGTAAAGCCAGGCATGGTGGCGCACACTTGTAATCCCAGTACTTGGGAGGCTGAGACCAGAGGATCCGGGTTCGTGGCCAGCCTCAGCTAGTTAGTGAGGTCCTCTGCAACTTAGTGAGACCCTGTTTCAAAATAAAGAATAAAAAATAGGGCTGGGGGTGTAGCTCGGAGGTAGAATGCCCCTGGGTTCAATCCCCAGTGCCACAAAAAAAAGAGAGAGAAAGAGAGAGAGAGACGGGGTCATATAGAGAAATGGGAACTTGATACACTGACATATCCCCTCCTGTAGAACCTTGGCCTGTGCCTACAAAACTGAAAATGTGTATGCCTTATCTCTAGGCTGCCAAAACAATCCTTGTTTTTTACCTTATATCCAGCCATCTCTTCCAGATACACACTAGAGAAATTCTTGCACTGAACATTTCAGCATTCATTGTTTTCAATAGTGAACAATTGGAAATCATTAAATTGTTCATCAGGAGTAGACTAGATTAATAAGTGAAATACCATTCAGCAATTGAAATGATCTGTAATTTTATTCTTTTTTCAGCTCTTTTAAAATTCAATTTGTTATTCTCTCTCTCTCTCTCTCTCTCTCTCTCTCTCTCTCTCTGCAGTGCTGAGGATCAAAACCAGAGCTTTGTGCATGCCAGGCAAGCATTCCATCACTGAGCTACATCTCCAGCCCTGAGAACTCAATTTCTGCCTTCCATCTTCCTCTTTAAAAGTATGTGCCATAAGGCTTAAAACCATAACAATGCAAAAAAACTATTTTTGGAACTCATTTGATTATGTGTTTGCTGGAATTTATATCTCTATGGAAACAAAAATGGACCCCAAACTACACAATAGATAAGACTGTTTTAAACAAAGAACAAAGCTTCATCCCTAAGGGCACTTATAGTCTGTAAGCCCCAAGGACAGAGGACAACACACAGCAGTGTGGGAAGGAGGTCCTGGACTGGGGGAGCGAGGGGGCAGTAACAGGACAGTTTCTTGGAATAGGTGGGGTTTCTGAATGATTTTGAAGAGAGGAATGTGAAAGACCAACCCATCGATGGCATGCTGTTCTATATGTCAAAGCTGATGAGGAAAAAAGTCATAAAGACCAGTGTGGGCAATAAGACAAAGGAAGCAGTGAGGAGGGACATTCTAGACAGAGGGCCCACGTGGACAGAGCTGGAGGCCTCAGGAGTAGTGAGGGCCTCCAAGTAGGCAGAGAGCGGCCAGAAGAACTGCAGGGAGCTCGTGGTCAAAGCCAGAGGGAAGGGCACTCTCAAGTATGGTCTAGGTGGCTATTTTAAGTTTCAGTAAGAAAGAAAAATAGGGAAAGACCCTCACTAGAGCAAAAGATGTACATTTTATTGATGAATTGGGATTTTGATGATGGTATATGTGTCAAAGGAGAAGGCTAGGAGGGAATTGCCAATTTTGTGGAGTATGAGCTCATTGCTAGGAAAGGGATAGAGAAAAAGCGAGGAATGGACAAAGTTATTAGCATCATAGTACATGGGATGAGAATAAAGGACTTAGTAGACAAGAATAACAAACTCCATGACCAACAAGTACAACAAAAAACCTGGCAGCTTACTTACTGTGGTAGCAAAATTGCTACTATAAAATCTGAAACAAAGAACAGAAATAAGGCTCTAAATAAAGGAATCCTTGAAAAAATGAGAAGTGAACCATAATAAATAAATAAATAAAACCTATGATTCTTCAGACGATTTAGAAATTAACAAATTAATCATTTATGTAAGGGATGCAATATCTTAAATTTATATTTTTCTTAATAAACTTAAGAAAAAGAGACCAATTTGTCACAAGCTTTATTCCCATAAAAGCTTTTTTTAAAAATATGTACACTAAGAGTGATAGAGGAAACTCTTTTTAAATTTCCACATATTCTCTCTTATTCATCTAAAGACCAAGTACTATATTGGGACATTGGGTTGAATTTGCTTCTTAGGTTTCAATACTGCTATGGAAATCATAACGAACTAACAATAAAGATATTTTACATATCCCCTTCAATTAGGAATCACCACGTCTCTCTTGGGTAATTCAGAGCTGAAATGTTTTTATGAGGCTCTTACATGCTACTTCCTACTAGAGATATTAAGAGATGTACAATGATTCTGTGATTTCTCTTGACTCCTGTAAAATCTATTTATTCTGGACAACCATGTCTATTAAATTCAACTAAAGTCTACTCTACAAATAAAAAGGAACACACTCCTGATCCAAAAAAACAAAAATACCCCATATTAATTTCAAAATGATTATGCTGGGTAAAAGAAGCCTGACACAAAATAAGCACAAACTATATGAGTTTACTTATATAAAATTCTAGAAAGTGTCTAGAGTGACGAAAGTCAGATCAGTAGCTCAGGAGTCAGAAAAGAGCACATTATGAAGAGGCATGAGGAAACGTTGGGGGTGATGGAAATGTTCTGTATTTTAATTGTGTTGGTGGTTTCATGAATGTATATATCTATCAAAACTCATAGAATTATGCACTCTGAGTAGATGCAGTTTTGTAGTTAAATTATACCTAACTAACCTACTTTTAAAACTATATGATAATTTCAAGATTAAAAGTTAAAAACTTCAACTAAAAATGTACCAGAAATAAAGTAGATGAGGAATTTTTCTGATTGTCTGATCAGGAGTCGAGTCCTACCGCATAGATGGTGGCACTTACAGACATTGGACTTTGGTGTATCCTTCTTCAAAGAGCCTAATAAGCACACTGTGGACCCAGGAAGTGTTTGGAAGCAGCACCTTCCTTTAAGAGGAGGCTTATGCACTGAGCTGCCATCTGAACAAGCTGAAGTCACAGGCTGCTAAGGAGCAGCAGCATCCTGCCTCTCGTCTGCCAAGAGCCTGTGTCCTCGGTTGGGCAGGAGCTCTTGGCAAGGGTGTGTCAGGAGGGAGGAAGGACATCCTGAGCCTGCACATCTGACCAGACAAGGAGCCTCCTACCTGCATCCTCTAGAGTTGGCTCTTCTCACATTCAGGACAAAGACAGAAAAATAGTACAGGCCACTCATGTTTGCAACCCCAGGGTTCTCCTCTGTATGTGCTGGAACCTTTTGTAAAGTTGAATGGTGAAGACAGCTTGAACCACGGGCAAGGTCAGGGCTCGGTGCTATCCTGGCGCTACAACAAGTTTCCTTTGCATGTGAAAGGGCTGCTCAGGCTAAGCACTCACCCTGAGCACCATGGGGCTGGCCCATCACCTCTGTCTTGGGCCTAGGCAGAGTTCTCCCATGTCCCGTCAATCCCCAAGGAGAAAAGGCTAGAATAGAGTAATTTCAGAGGAAAGAGGTCGCTATTTCAGGGCAGTTCTAATTGAGAAAACCTTTAAAAATAGTTTCCATTCTCTCTCTGAATATGCCCTTACAGAGTTTAAGCAGGCACACTGAGGTCTGGCTGGCCTACATTTTCAACTATAAACTAATAGATGATAATAATAGTACATATATCATGAGATTGTGTCAAACAGTAAGTAAAATATGTAAAGTATTCAGAACAATGCCTAATACATGGAGAACACAGCACATGGTAATAATTGGGTAAGAAAAACTCAGGTTGCATGGTGATAACAACTGAGATTCAAAAGATAAGAGTAACATTGGGAAAAGGATGAGGGAAGGGACAAAAGGATCAAAACAATCTTTGGAGTAGGGCCTCAATTTTCTTTGCAGCACATAGAAAATACCTCAATGAAATGCTCAGCAGCTGAAGAACACAGCTGCCTTGCCTCCTTCTCAGGAAATCAAAGAAATCAGTGTTTTTAAGAAAATCGATTTTTAACACTTGACACATCAACCAATTTATCTCCAGGAGTTTTCTCTTTGAGAAACATTGTGAAGAGGGATTTCATTTTGATTGCTTTGCCTTGTGCTTTCCAAAGCAGCAAGGAATGGCTCTCACACACAAAGCTGTCAACCAATACAGAGACGCACTGAGGCAGCTACCCAGACCAATCAAGCGGGATCCCTTGATCTGATGGGAGGACGTATTGGTTGACTGCAGGTTACAGGTGATTTTAAATTGGATGAGTGTGTTAACATCTAAGAAACAAGGAGATAATTTTAGAAATTGGAAATCTCTGAACTTTACTTAAGTAGTATAATGTGGCCAGAGGTGAGAGAGAGCCAAAAATAGTTCTGCAGGTGAGGAATGGGAAAAGACAAACAGTATGAATATAGCAGACCACAAGTTGAACACAAAATAAATAGAAATCAGCAGTGTTCATGATCTTAGGATATACAAACAGGAGCCTGAGGTATATGATAGGAAAGTAATCCTTTCCAAATCCTCAGCACTGACTAACAATAAAATTAGGAATGAAAGTTCAGGGAATGAGCCTCATACTTTTCCAGTTTACTTGGTGTAAATTATCGAAGAATTAGAAAGAGACTTCAGAAAGATTCTTCTCTTCATTTTCAGGGGGAATTATATATTTTTTCATCTATCTGACCTAGTATCCCTTATAGAACATATGATCAAGATAGCAGCATTATGTTGAGAAATATATAACTGATCCTTTCGATACCTACCAGACGGTCCCGAATTTTATCTACAAGGGCTGCATCACTCAATAGCAGAATGGGTTCACTGGGTGCATCTCCAGATATCAAACGAAGTTTGGCTTCATTGACTATGGTGGAAAGTCCGATGGTGATGAATGATATTCCTGAAATTCTAGCATCTTCAGAAACACTCTGAACATCTGGATTCTTTGGATGGTCTATGCCATCAGTCATCAGCAACGCCACTTTCACACCACCTTTACGTCCTTCTTTCTTAAGTAGCCTCGTGGCATTGGAAATGGCATAGTAAGAGAAGGTACCTTGCCCAATGAAATTCATAGACTTGGCCCTCTGCTTAAATGTCTGCAGGTCCTTCCAAGAAGAAAACGATGGATCAATCTGGACAGAGCTGCTAAACTGAAGGGCTGCCAGTTTGATGTCATATTTCAAGGAGCGACCCGGGGTCAACTGGAAGATCTTATCACTCAAGCTATCCACAAAATCTTTCTGTTTATCAAAAAGGACAATTTTGGAACTTTCAGAGCTGTCTACGATGAAGACAACATCTATGAAGCACACAGAGTCTGAAATAGAACAAAAAGGTTAGGCAACGTACTTGTCTCTGCTTGTGAGACAACATCATACAGGGAGAGCCCTGAGGAGGTGTGTTCTGTGTTGTTCTTTGGAAGGGAATGAAGTGAATATGAGAGATGCTCTGAGGGATGAGAGATCACCTTGGAGCTGAAGCTTAACTTGTAAAGAATTAAATCTCTTTCCAAGCCTACTAATTTTTCCCCCTTGTAGAATCATGCAAATCAAAAGCAAACATAAATAAAATATCATATTCTCAGCAGTTTCCCAGTGTTAAACCCACTTAAAGTGAGAGGGAAGGAGGGTGCATCACATTTTAAAAATTCGACAAACACTAGGCAAAGTCATCTAAAAGTAAATAAATAATGCTCTAATTCCCAGGTTATGTGACATGTTAGTAAGTCCCTGCTTTTTGCTGTTTTTAACTTTCCTTTTTTTTCTAGTGGGGATCGAATCCAGGGACATTCTACCTCCAATCTACACCCCCAGTCCCTTTTAATTTTTTATTTTTTAACTTTAAGGAAGCTGGGCGTGGTGGCACATGCCTGTAATCCCTGTACTTGGAAGGCTGAGACAGGAGGATGGTAGGTTCGAGGACAGCCTCAGCAAGTAGTGAGACTCTCAGAACCTAGCGAGACCCTGTTTTCAAATAAGAAATAAAATCAGGGTTAGGGTGTAGCTCAAAGGTAAATCCCTCTCAGTTCAATCCCTAGTTCCACAAAAATAAATAAATTAATTAAAAATACCTTAAGGAAATTATTTTATTAGAGAAAAAAGAAGCATTTCATAACGGCAAAAGGGTCAATAGGTAAGAAACATAAAATAATTATAAATGAGCCGGGCGTGGTGGCGCACGCTTGTAATCCCAGTACTTGGGAGGCAGAGACTGGAGGATCCAGGTTCGAGGCCAGCCTCAGCTACTTAGTGAGGCCCTCTGCAACTTCGTGAGACTCGGTTTCAAAATAAAGTATAAGGCCGGGCGTGGTGGTGCACGCTTGTAATCCCAGTACTTTGGGAGGCAGAGACCG
>PVJS01011052.1:0-46600 GCA_004027185.1 Glis glis | reverse complement strand
ACACACACACACACACACACACACACACACACACACACAAAAAGAACCACACTAAAATGTACAATCATTATTCAACCCACAGGTATATATTCATTATTAACAAAATAAAGAGTTACTTACTGCATCTAAAAAGCAAAGGTAAGACCCAGAGCTCTGTCTGATTGCTTGGTTTTTAGAATATCCAACTGTTGGAAAAAAAAAGAGGAAAAGCTCCTTTATAATTCAGTTCTCAATAGTGTACTTTACACTCCAAGAAAACTAGGAACATTTTGCACTACCACCAAAAGATCAGGTCAGCTTTCTAAGAGAAGCAAGGCAGATGAGTGGAGGACAGTGTCCATACCCCATGACTGACATCAGGGATAGAGCGGCAGTCACTAGCTTCAGAATTAAAACAATTTCAAAGAGCCCCTGGGAGAAGCCTACAGTTTGTAGTGAAACAGGACTGAGTTCCATGGAGGAAGCACAAGCTTGTGCGCACAGGACCTGCTGTGAACTCCCTGGCCTGGACACCTGGTGGCAGCTGTCTGAGCTGCATGTCCATGGCAAGGTGAGGTCACTGCTGATATCTGTCACACCAGAGCATGTGCACACCCAGGTCTCACCACAGCATGCACTGATTCATGTAGACCCAGCCGAGCTTTGCTCAGTCGCTGAGAGAAGCACTCATCCTAAGAACCCAGAGCTGGGAGCTGCCCAAATGCAGAAAAACTAGAGACATGTGACAGTGAGCGTGAACAGCCTGTGGCTGCACACAACAGCAATGAGGAACAGACCCACAGGGGCAGAGACTGCCTGGGGACAGGGCATGGAGCACAGAGCACCCAGGGTTCTTCTGTGCTTTGGAAACCAGGAGAGCAGCTGCTCTGAGAGGAGGGACCCGAGGGCTTGACGGGGCTTCTGCGGCAGGCTTCATCAGGGTGAGGGCTGCACAGTGTGTTCATTTATAAACATGAATCCAGCTGTATGATTATAAGTATACTCTTCAATGGATACTACATCCTAATAAAAGTACTTTAAAAATCCTTGCCTTCAAAGATATTACAGCTGAGGTGGAAAGAGTTAAATGATGACCTAGGGCTAAGCGCCAGATGAGTGGTGCTGAAAAAGCATGAGGGAGGCGGGAAAGACAGAAAACAGGTCACGGGAGCCACAGCGGGGACGCGAGGCTGCCAGAATTTAAACAAACAGAAAACAAATGCAGCAGCACAGGGCAGACCGCTGGGGAACACCCAGCTATTCAGGGCAGGGTTCTGCTGGGGAAGATGAACACAAGCCCACTTCTACAGGAACTGTCAGGCTACGAAGGCTCAACCTCACCCTGTCACCAGGCTTAGCCACAAAAGGGGTTTGAATAAGGAATAACATGCAGGAATTAATACTTAGCAAGCTCAGCCAAGATCCCAAAGGCAGGGTAGATTAAAGGAGGCCTCCACCCTGGAACAGTGGCGCTGACAGGCTTCAAGGGGCAAGAGCCCACTGTCCCCAGAAAAGCAGCTACCATCACCTGAGTCATGTTAACAATGGTTATAGGTTTGATGCCACCAAGAAGAGTCACACACAGCAAAACAGACGTGTGCAGACTGAAACAATAACTCTCTCTGTTATTCAAAGTTAAAACAAGCTGAAGAGAGTTGTCAGTCCAAAGGGACACCAGCCAAGTGTGCATTCAGTCAAAACACAGCACTCCCCCATTTCTACAGCAAGGAGGGAAGGGTAGAGCCCCACCACGTCAGTTCTGTCCTGCTCCTGGGTGGCACGCAAGCACACTCCAGCAGTACAGGGGCCACTGCCACAGAAAAGCAAGACACATACAGTGCTGACCCTCACTTATGTTCTCGAAGGATCCAACCCCGAGCAGTACCTTCTGCAGGAAAGGGGGAGTCATACAAGGTAGCAGTTTAATTTCTAGCATTAATCCCTAGAGCTTAGTTAACCCAAACCAGTTAGCAGAATGACCCCTGATTTCAAAGGATCACAGGTATAAACAAGGGCAGAAGAAGAAATGACCCAGGTCAGGCAAAGTGCCCAGGCTCCCACCCTGGGAAGAGTCACAGCCTTCACAAGACACTAGTTAAATTCCCAAAGCCCTTCTGGAGCACGGCAGGTGCAGAGAATACCTTGGGAGAACCTCCACCAAAGAGCTGCTTGTGAAAAACAGAGACCAGGAAGGGAACTTCCACAGTCACACTGAACAGAGCAGTGCTGTTCAGAAAGCTGCTCACTGGAGCCGGGGATTAGGAGAGATTCGGGCCCATGAATGTGGCAAGGAAGGCAGGCGCATCTCACTGAGGACGCTGGAGTTTCTCACAATGAATCTTGTGTTTGGCAAAGTCAAGGAATTTGCGTTGATATTATTGCCTTGAGGAAAGTCAAATGTTTGTGCAGGGCTCTGTGTGAGGGGAGCCGGTTGCCACGGTCACAGCAGGAAGAACTCAGCTCCCCGGAGATGCTATCAGCCATCCTCCTCTTGGAGAGGAGAGTGGGCCTGCTTCATTTTGCTTCTAGCAAGTGGTGCATGGGGTGTGTTGCTCTATCATGATGTGAAGTCACGATAAATGAATCTTAGCCCGTTTTAAACAGCCAGCCTCCGGGAAACAGACACTTTGGATCTATGCTATCTAATGGCTAATATAACTTTTCCTACTTAAAAAAAGAGATACAGGAAAACATGTCCTTTCATATAGACTCAAACATATAGACTACACATCGACATGTAACACAGGATCCCCATGAGCTCTCCCCACCACTCACACAGACAGCAGGCAGCTGTCACAGCCCCCACCCTGGCCTCCGCAGCACAGGGTCTCGGCTGCAATGGTGTGACTGTGATGTGGCTCAAGGGACAGCTAGCCTATAGGAAGCACTTTATGGAGGGCAAAACGTGTTGTTAAAATGGAGAGAAGACAGCCAGGTGTTGTGGTGCATGCCAGTAATCCCAGTACTTGGGAGACTGAGACAGGAGGATCACAAGCTCAAGGCCAGCCTCCGAAACTTAGCAAACCCCCCAACAACTTAGCAAGACCCTGTTTCAAAGTAAAAAATAAAAAAGGGATAGGGATGTAACTCAGTGGTAGAATACCCCTGGGTTCAATCCCCAGTACCACAGCGGGGGAAATATGGAGAAAGACAAACAGAGTCAACATAAATGCCTTCAATTTGCTTTTACTCAGTGCGGGAAGATGCAAAACCTCTCTTATTTAAAGAATATTAAAGGACATTTAGACTAAGTTTCAAAACCCAGCTTGTTATACATGTTTCAGAAGAAAGTTCAGAAGGACATTCTATAGTCACCGATTTATAGAGTTTTCTGTTTCAGGAAATGAGTTGGGGGAAAATATTCACATCTTCCAGATGCACTAGATGATGGGGATGATGATGACGACAGAAGGAACTGCTAGCACTCATGAGTGCAAAACCCACGGTGCAAAACCCACAACAAAGACTGCACAGCTATCTTGGTTCTCCTCACAACACTCCTGGTATTATAGCCTGCTTACATGTGAGGAAGCTCAGGCAGAGAAGCAGCGCGCAGACAAATCCACAGCCAAGCTCCAGGGCCCTTGCTCCACACCAGAGCTGTAGCTCCACACCACGTCTACTGACCTCCAGGTGCCACGGCCACTGACACCTGTGGCATGGAAAGTCATTGGGACTGTCAAAGGTGAGGCCTTCCAATGTGACTTTTAAAACAATAGATGCATTAGAAATTCATTTTTATCTAAAATTCTTCCCAGATGTTGCACAATTCTCCCCCTCCTTTGGTGGCATGTACTAGCACATCTATTACAGCACATTTTGAGAGACTAGGCTCTATGGATCTCGGCAGCCCAGCCGTGCTACAACTCACCTCCATCACCATCCACCCTCTACGTGGCCCCAAACAACAAAACAAGGTGAATTAAATATTGTCAGGGAGCTGCAAAAGGCAAGGCCATCCAGGCTTTCAGGCTGGGAGGATGCACATTTTAATCTACTTTCCTGAAACAGCAGAACTGTTTTTATTGAGAGCCTATGTTGAGAAATGTTCACACCATTTGAGGGTGGCCCCAGGTCCTCGAGAAGGACATCTGGGCCCAAGTCCCCACAATGCATAAATGGGCATGTGGACTTCAGGGGATAGAAGCAGCACCCGACCCCAGTATTGAGATGAGGACTGCGTGTGCTCATGGGGCAGCACACCTTCCAAGATTGCCTGGGCCACAGTGCCACAGCCGGCCAAGCACTCAAAGCAGCCATCCCTGCCCCCACTCATGGGACAGAGGTTCTATCTACTTTAGCCATGGTGTCCCTGAAAATTCTGGGGGCCCAGGTGTCCTTGCTTTGTGGAATGAGAGAGGAAACTGAGATGAGGCTGGAGTCACTGCCCCACCATCCACATGCCCTCAGCCGCTCAGGCAGGGCTTGGTGCAAAGAGAAGCACCGTGGTGGCTGTCTGCAGCTCAGGCCTGTGGCTAGGAGCATCTGCCTGGGGGAGAGAAGCAGGTCCTAAAATACGGTACCAGGCCCTAAGGAACAAGCCTTGTTTGAAACAGTGTGCAGATTGAACTGGGGCACCCTCAAGACAGGAGAGGCTGTAGGGATAGGCACCTGGGAGCAGACTGGTACACTGCAGATGCAAACAAACTCAGGGATCCAAGAATATACTTAAATTGGCAGAAGAAAGAAGTAGCAAGCACGAGGATAGATGGATAGAGTATGCAATCTGAAGAACAGAGAGAAAAAGGAATGAATAAAAATGAAAAGTATTTCAGAGAACATGGAACAGCATTAAGCACACCAAAATACACACCATGTGAGTACCAAACAGGAAGAAGAGAGGAGAGAATAATCAGAAAAAAATACCTGAAGAAATAATGGCAGAAAACTTTCCAAAGTTATTGAAAGGCATGAATCTATATATCCAGGAAGCCAGACAAACTCCAAATAGCACAAACACAAGAGATACATCACAGTAAAAATGCTGAAGGAAAAAGACAAGGAGAAAATCTTGACAACAAAAAAGCGACTTGTTACTTACAATGGAATCTCAATAAGACTAATAGCTGACTTCTCAGCAGAAACAGGAGGCTGAAGGTGGAGGATCACATATTCACAGTGCTCAAAACACAGCACTCAACCAAGAATACAAAAGTGAAGGAGAAATAAAAACATTCCCAGATAAACAACAGCTGAGAAAATTTGTTAACAGCAGGATCAGCCTTAAAAGAAATATATCAAGTCTGGCACAGGGTAACTTAGCAAGACCCTGTTTCAAAATAAAAAATAAAATGGGCTAGGATACATGTAGTTCAGAGGTAGAATGCCCCTGGGTTCAGTCCCCAGGGAAGGAAGGAAGGAAGGAAGGAAGGAAGGAAGGAAGGAGACCCAAACAATGGCTGAAAACATAGAAAATCATGTATCTAATAAAGTTCTAATATCCAGCTTATATAAAGACTTCCTACAACTCAACAATGAAAAGACAAAAAACCCAATTAAAAAACAGGCAGACTTGAATAGATATTTCTCCAAAGAAGATACACAGGTGGCTGACGAGCACATGAAAAGCTGCTTGACATCATTAGTTACTTGGGAAATGCAAACAAAACCACAGGGGGGTACTTCACCCCCTCTAGGGGACGATTAATAATAATAATAATAATAATAATAATAATAGATCAGAATCAGAAAATACTAATGAGGCCAGGCATGGTGGCGCAAGCTTGTAATCCCAGTACTTGGGAGGCTGAGACAGGAGGATCCGGGTTCATGGCCAGCCTCAGCTACTTAGTGAGGCCCTCCGCAACTTAGTGAGACCCTGTTTCAAAATAAAGAATAAAAAATAGGGCTGGAGGTGTAGCTCCGTAGTAGAATGCCCCTGGGTTCAATCCCCAGTAACACACACACAAAAAGGAAAATACTAATGAGGATATGAGGACACTGGAACCATTAGTGGAATGTAAAATAGTACAGCCTCTGCAGGTAACAGTGTGGCAATTCCTTAACAGGTCACATATGGAACCTGTTAAGGATTTGGAGCAAGTACCAAAATTCGGTATTTGCCCCAATTTTCCAAATCAAATAACTGGGACAAGTTTTCGGGAAGAAGAAAAAAAAATATATTGATCTGCTAGCAAATCAGAAAAATCAGTGAACATATGTTCAAGGAAAAAAACCCTGATTCTTCCCCAACCAGAGGAAAGAATGTCCCTTTTAAGATCACTTCAGGGTTATGCAGGTGTGCTTAGCAGAAAGACACAATTCACGTTCACATTGTCCTTGAGATGAGTTCCTCAGACTCAGGGACACCAGTTCTTCATTCCTTCCATCAGTAAATGGATAAGAGCATGTTACTCATTAAGAGGGGGAGGATAAAAGAGGGGAGGAGGAAAAAGCGTAAGCTTTGAAACAGGCTATGTACTATCTGCGAAATGGGGATTGAACATAGGAGCGCTCTACTAATGAGTTACAACCCCAGCACTTTTTATTTTGAGACAGTGTCTTTCTAAGTTGCCCAGGCTGACCTCAAACTTGTGATCCTCCTGCCTCAGCCTCCTGAGTACTGGGATGACAGGCATGCACCACCTGCCTAGCCACTTGACTTAAAATGTCACAGACCTAATGATCACCGGTTGCTTTTCACCAGTATTTAAATAACACGAAGCTACTGAAGTTTGTAAGTCGATAGGTTCAATAAACTAAACACGTTTACTCACCTCCATGGGGAGAAGGAGAATCATGACCTCCGATGACCACAAGGATGCCAGAACCTTCTAGCTTGGGTTTCCATTTTTCAATGATAGTCATAGACTTGTCCTGGAAGTGTAACATTAGCAGGTCAGGAACCTTCATAAAATATGACTTGTATGAGGGCTAAATCACCCAACAGAAAGCTCATAAATACCTTACTGGCATCATTAAAAACAGAGAGCTCCATGACACCTTCAAAATCCTGCTGCAGGACAGACCTCAAACACTCATCCAACCATGGCTCAGCGTTGTGGATGGGGAGGATAACAGACTGGAATTCAAAGACATGGGTGAACAGACAAGGCAGAAAAGCTCAATTCCCATCCACTGCTCCATGCACTTCCCCTCTACCACCCACACGCTGCCATTTCCACAGGGCAAGCCTGACCTCTAAACAGCCGAGTGAGGCTTCCAGGGAAAGGGCATGCCCAGCATACAAAAGGTGTCCATTCCTTTCCAGGTTCTTAACAGTCTTGTTCCACTAGATGTATTATATCTTAGATTTCTCTGAATTTTCAGATACTTTTGAAAGGGGGAAAAATCTGAAGGGAATCATAATGTTCCCCAATTCAATAGTAAATTCATATTTTGGGTTTTTTTTTGTGTGATGACTAGTTAGAAACATCATCATTCTGGCTGGAGAGGGGTCTGTGTATCTCCCAACCCACTCATTAAAAGATCTGTTTGGTCCTTTGCTGGGTCCAAACCCAGGTTGGAGAAACTGCAAAAAAGTAATCCCTTAATACCCCTACACAGGCTTCAATAAAGAGCCAAGCTGGGCCAATGGGATATGTGGAGTTCATTTCTCTTCTCTGTTCTAATCTCCCTTTAAGTTAGCTGGTTCTAGCACTGTCTTTTTTCAGGGAGCCCCACAAAGAAAACAAAAATTTCTAAAATGGCTTGGAGTTAAACCATGAAACCTGACTACCACCAAAATAACTATTACAGGGATTGTCTTAATTTTATACATTATCATAGTAAGCAATACAGAATAGCCACAGAAGTTAGTCTGTTGTCACCCATGAAGAGGACAAATTCCTGAATGAGAAAACCAACTTATGCATGAGTGCTGTATATCTATACAATAGGTAATATCTAAATAGACCTCTATCGATAATAGATAGGATTTTAAATTACTACACCCAAAAAGTTATGAAAAGCTCAGGTAAGTGTTGAAAAATGCAATTCACCAAGTTCTTTTCTAATGAAACTGTCATTCATCTGATACAACAGTGATATCCTGTCATGCATTTGTTTATAAAAGCAGTTCCTCAATTTATTTGCATATATACTTTACTGTGGGTTTACTTCTTAAAGAAAGAGAATATTTTTACTTCTCCCAAGACCTAGAAGATACACTGTGAATCTGTCTCCAATTTCTGTATGACTGGAATGAAAAATACATGCCGCCCAGCGCTCAGCCTGTGCGCCACAGCTATGCCACAGCTATGCCGTGCCGCCGTGCTCAGTGCCTCTGTCTGGGTTAGCGAGATGTTCGCACCACACGGGCAGGTGTGCGAAGTGCGGGACAGGAGCTCTGGGCAGGAGTGCGGAGCTGGTGTATGGAGCAGAAGTTCCGGGGCAGAAGCACCTGGGACAGGAGCGCCAGTGGTTGGGTTGGGATAGTGGGGCTGGTGTGCGGAGCAGCGAGTGGGATGGGTGCTTGGGTTGGAATTAAGGGGCTGGTGTGCGGGGCAGGAGCGCGGGGGCGGTACTTAGATCCGGATGGTGAAGCTGTGTGTTGAACAGTGCTTAGATCCGGATCGCGGGGATGGTGTGCGGGACAGGAGCTTGCGGTGTGCGGGGCTGATGTGCGGGGCAGGAGCGCCAGATGGTGCTCGGCTGCGGATCGCGGATTGCAGTGTGGGGCAGGCGCGCCCTCCGTCCCCGCACCCACGCCGGGCCGGGCGGGAGGCTCTCAAACCCGGGAAGGAAGGTCCACGAGGGCACGTGCGGGGAAGGAGAGCGGCCAGAGGCCACGAATCACGCGCCACCGGGCGCGCCGGTGAGGCCACGGAGGGCAGCGACGCGGCGGGGAAGGAGCGCGGGCAGTGGGGGAGCCGCCACCCCGCACCCAGGCCGGCACCTACCACCTGGGGCGGCCGGCCTGGGCCCGCGGGACTCCGGGGGCGCTGCATGGCCGAACTGCCGCGCCCGCCCGGAGTCTCCAGCCTTTCGGCCCGCCGGAGCGAGGGCGTGTGCGCGTGCGCGTGCGGCCCAGGGAGGCGGGGCCGCGTCCGATTGGCGGAGATTCACATCGATCTCGCGGGGCGGGGATGTGTGTGGCGGGCCAGCCAAGGGAAGGGCCGGGCTTCCCGAGGCGCCGGGGGCGGGGCTTAGGGTGCGTGGGCGGGGCTCCTGCCAGGTTCTCCGGGCGGCCTCTGGACTGGCGGACATCCCTACCCTCACCTGGGGGCTGTCATCGCAAACGAAAAAACAGCGCGGGAAAACGCCACTGTGGGGCGGGTGACGCTAGCGCGCGAGACCCGCGCTGCCGCGGAAGGTTGGGACTTGAAATCCAAACCAGACCCTAAAAATGTAAAATGTACAGTGTAAAAGGAGCCTGCGGCTTTCTCCGGGCCTGCTGGCCCGCCCGGGGACCGGAGATGGGCACCCCGCCTCTGGGCAGGTAGGCAGAGAGGGCGCACGGGTGCGGAGCGCCTGCACCTGAGGTCATGTCTCATGCCCTGCGGAAATGAGGGGCCTGAGCCTGGACGGTGCAGGATGCTCCTGAACAGAGGCTCCCAAAGGTCCTAAGAGCAAGGTGTCCTGTGACTTCGGGGTGCTGAGGATCTGTGAGCGGCAGATGTCTTCAGAAACCTTCTGATGACTAAAGTGGATAATCCACCTGCATTTCTTTTGCAAAAGCGCAGTTTTCCAGGCTTATTCCTGTGTCTGCAGTTTCTCTGAATGTGCACCTCGATAGAGGCACCCTCCATGACTGACTGGTGGCACTGGGTGTGTCCACTAGCATTGGCCCCTCTTTTGTGCCTCCCCAGACAGACCTCAGGAGTGAACGCACTTAAAAACAGCAGAAGGGGCAGGAGCTTTAGGGTACTAAAGTGACTGTCCATTGAAACCTCCCTTCAGGGAAAACAGTGGCCTGCTTTTTGCCCCAAGGGAACAGCTGCCCCACCCCTGTCAGTTCAGCAGGGAACCCAATGCCCTTAGCCCACCCACTGCTCCAGATTTGGAAGCACATCATGGTAATGGTACCCAGCCAGTTTCCAAAGGTAAGCTCCAGGCATAGGTGCACCCTTTCCTCCCTGTGTGGAGCAAGAGGTCCTGCGTCCCTGAGTGGAACAGGGCCATGGATAGAACCTCTACAGATGGCTGAAGGTCACTGAGCACTCACACAGAAGAGGTGAACAGGTGACAGAGCACCCCAAGAGCCCTATAAATATGATTTGCTATGATTAGCCCTGTGCCGCCCTCCTACGTAAATTAGCCCCACTCAGGGTTACTCTAATGAATAAACCATAATTAATGAGCATGTCTGTAAATATCACTTCTATAAGGTGTCCTTTTCTTTTAAAAACCAGGATCATAAGCCAGGCATGGTGGTGCACACTTATAATCCCAGTACTTGGGAGGCTGAGACAGGAGGATCTGGGTTTGTGGCTAGCCTCAGCTACTTAGTGAGGCCCTCTGCAACTTAGTGAGACCCTGTTTCAAAATAAAGAATAAAAAATAGGGCTGGGGGTGTAGCTCCGCAGTAGAATGCCCCTGGGTTCAATCCTCACTACCGAAAAAAAAAAAAAACAAAAAAAAAAAACAAACAGGATCATAGCTGGGCATGGTGGTGCATGCCTGTAATCCCAGTACTTGGGAGGCTGAGGCAGGAGAATTGCAGGATCTAGACCAGCCTTAGTGATTTAGTGAGACCCTGTTTCAAAAATTAAAAAATAAAAAGGGCTGGGGGATATAGCTTGCAGGTAGAATACCGTTGGGTTCAATCCCTAGTACCAAAAAAAAAAAAAAAAAAAGCCAGAAACATGTCTGGGGATGTAGCTCAGTGTAGAGTGCTTGCTAGCATGCACGAAGCCCTGGTTTTGACCTCCACTCTGCCAAAAATAAAAATAAATAAACGAAAATTAGGGTCAAATACAAAACATTTATTTATTTATTTATTTTTGTGGTACTGGGGATCGAACCCAGGGGCATTCTACCTCTGAGCTACACCCCCAGCCCGATATTTTATTCCTTATTTTGAAACAGGGTCTCACTAAATTGCGGAGGGCCTCACTAAGTAGCTGAGGCTGGCTGTGAACCTGCAATCCTCCTGTCTCAGCCTCCCAAGTACTGGGATTACAAACATGCGTCACCACGCCCAGCACAAAGCATTTTATAAATTACCTATTATAGCAAAGTCAAACTTCTGTTTAAGCATCACTTCAGATTTCATGTTTTTGTTTTTTTCCTTAAATTGCACCTTATTTGCAAAGCCTGTTCTACAGGTTGAAAAGCTTAGGTCAGATGAGTAAATGCAACTTTATTTTCAGTCTTACAAAAGCAACTTGAGAATTTGTTTTCAAAGACCTAATGGTCTCTTGGATTTGGTGTATTAGGAATAGTTTCATTTTAAGTGACTCAGTAAAAAAGTAGCATTCTAGCTACCAGAGTGCACCCTGGGCTCCAGATAAGGGCTCAGAGATAAGGAGCTGCAGTTAGTTTCTGGCTCTCCACAGCACATGGTGTTCAGAATTGGGTTTGGCTGCCTGTGTCTAGCTTCCTGTACATCTCTTGCAGCCAGAAATTTGCTTTTTACTGTCTTCCCCCAGTATGAGTTTGCTTGGAACCTCCATTTTGCAAACGTTGAGAGTGCCAAGAGGCACTACAGAAATGCAAGGTGGTGGCAGGTGCTATTAGAATCTGTGGGTGGCTGGGCTTGAGGTCAGCCTAGGGGTAGGGAGAGTGTCAGTGAGAAACCAGCGAGGACAAGGCTGTGGGGACTGACACTGACCTTGGTGAGGGACAGGAAGGGGATGGAGTGGGTGGGGGATCAGCATTTGCTGGATTAAGATCATATGGTCTTTTTTTTTTTTTTTTTGGAAGGAGGATTGAGCCCAGGGGCATTCTACCTCTGAGCTATACCCCAGTCCTATTTTATTTTGAAACAGTCTCACTAAGTTGCAGAGGGCCTTGCTAAATTGCTGGGGCTGGCAGCGAACCTGTACCTGCGATCCTCTTGAATTAGCCTCCCAAGTACTGGGATAACAGACATGCGCCACCACACCTGGCTCTATTTTTTATTCTGAGACAGGGTCTTGCTAGGTTGTTGAGAATCTCGCTACATTGCTGAGGCTGGCCTCGAACCTGTGATCCTCCTGTCTCAGCCTCCTGAGTGCTGGGATTGCAGGCATGTTCCACCATGCCTCACTTCATGTGGCCTTAAATCAGAGGGAAAGCAGGCAGTGATGCAAGATGAACAAAGTCACATGGGCTCAAAGGGAAGTGACATAAAATTCCAGCAGCTCAGGGTCTACGGACTGTTCTTCATTTTCAATTGTTGTTTATGCAAAATGTTGGTGAAGGCTGGCTGTATTTGAGGTCTTGGTGCTGGCACCAGGGCTTGCAGTAGTAGGGAAGACTGGCTGCTATGGTCCGAATGTCATGTCCCTCATGCCATATGTTGGACCTTATGCCAAGGGGATGGTGTTAGGAGATGATTAGGTCATGGGATTGGTGCCTTATACAGGAGACTTGAGGGAGACTTTTATGTCTCCCACCATGTGACGCCACACAGAAGGTGCTACCTGTGAGGAATGGGCCATCACGAGACCCCGAATCTGCTGGCTCCTTGATCTTGGACTTCTAGCCTACAGAACTATGAGCAATAAAACTTTACTGTTTATAAATTACCCAGTCTAAGATATTTTGTTACAGCAGCCAAAACGGACCAAGACACCAGGTCTCCACATTTGAGAGCTATTCAACAGCTCCTACAATGCTGGTGTAGGATGCAAAGGCTCACAACAGTTCTGCTCAGATCCCAGGAGACTTGGGCTGGGCTGCTGGTCCCAGAACAAGAGCAAAGGCTGAACTGAAGCTTCAAAGACAATGGCCAGATGAGTTCTCACAGAGGCCTGAGCCCCAAGACCTGAATGCCATCTCCCAGTTCTGGATGGGATAAACTTCAGCAGAGCTTGGGCTCAACCTCCCCTGGGCAACGGGTGCTGCTTGGCAGTCAGGAGCCCCAGAACCACAGGAGATTCGCACACAGTGGCCAGATCTTCCAAGAATAAAGCAGTTCTTGAGGGAGCAAGTGGTTGCTGGATAGTGTGTGCTGGCACGAGGCAAGCTCTTCTATGCCATCTTACTCTTATGAAGGCTGGCTGTGCCTCTCCCCATGGATTTAATGCCTCATTTGGGAACTGCAACCCACGATTTTTAGAAATGTAATCTACAGGGAACCAAGTGCTGTGTGCATGTGTGTCACTGTCAACATGATTTATATTATGATGTGAGACTATAATGCACCAGTAAGTGTATATATACGTGTGTGTGTGTGTGTGTGTGTGTGTGTGTGTGTGTACTTGGAAGGCTGAGACAGGAGGATCGCAGGTTCGCAGTCAGCCTCAGCAAACTGTGAGGCCCTCTGCAACTTAGTGAGACCCTGTTTCAAAATAAAGAATAAAAAATCGGGCTGGGGGTGGAGCTCAGAGGTAGAATGCCCCTGGGTTCAATCCCCAGTACTACCAAAAAGGAAAAAAAAAATGTAAGCTACAGGACAGTGGACTTGGTATGGATGTGGTTCTATGACTTCATCTTTTAGCTGTTCATGTTCCTAGAATCCAAACCTGTTGGGGAATTACAACCACTAGGAGGGAATCCTATGGTGCATTTGAGGAAGTGACTCCTGCAGGGTGTGTACCTGACTTGGGGTCTGCCATTGGGTATGGTGTGTGCCAAACCCCCATCAGCCATAAGTAGAGGGCAGACCATCCATGAGGGTAAAATTTGGAATAGCACCTCAGGAGAGCAGGGGCAGTGGTGTGACCATCTCTCCCTTCTCCCACAGTGGTGCCCAGTTCTCTCTCAGAACACTGCTCCCCATGTAGGCCATTCTCTTTGGGGGTGACCACTTTCAGCCCCGAGGGGCAGACCCTGCTGAGAGCCCACTAGCACTTCCTGTTCCCAGCACAGCCATTGGTCATGAATGACCCTGATCCCATTTGGGTCATGACCTCTGAGGAAGGAGCTTCTGGAGAGGAGCCCCTCCCACGTGGAGCTCCTGGAAGCCACAAGCAGTGGTTTGAGGACACGGCAGGAGCTCCCAGGGCCATGGGCAGATCCTGAGAAAGGAAAGTCAAGCCTGTGGATTGCAGAGCCTGGACTCGGGAAGCTGGGATGAGGTTCTGCAGTCTACACAACCAGTCTACAGTGCCAGGAATTCTGGAAGGAGCAGGAGATCCCACTAACGAAACATTTCCTAAATGCCAGGCACTTTACAAGTATTATCTCATTAAAGCCCAGCAAACACAACTGACCAGAACCGCAGAGCCTGGGCACTCTCCCTGTCTGCAGGAAGGAATGAGGTTCCTGTCACAGGAAGCATTTAATTAATAGTGGGGCAGACGTTCGGTGTGGATTCCATGTGAGCATGACGTAGAATGTTTGTCTTGGTGGATACCCAGCCCCAGCAAAGAACCAGAGTCTTGTCAGTTTTGCAAATGGAATGTTTCAGTTCCCAGGAAGTGGGGACAGGGGCGGAGAGGCTGGGCAGGAGAGGAAGCCAGGGCCCATGGGCCCCACCCAGTGTCCCATCAATTGCTGCCCAGCCTTCCTGAGAGCCCCAGAGAATTGTCCACTTGAGCAGGGAGGCAAGAAGCCTGGGTCTATAGCTGGGACTGCCCCTCTAGGTGGTGACAGCAGGACACACAGGAGTCTGAGCTCTGGGTTGCCACCTGGAATCATATCTGGGACTCAGAAGATGGACCAGGCTGGGCCAGGGGAGTCTGATGCAAGGTCATGCAAGGTATGTGGCGTGGAACCACAGCTTGACCTCCAGCGGACAGTTCAACAAAAAGGAATTGCCGGCCAGGTGTGGTGGCACATGCCTATGATCCCAGGACTTGGGAGGCTGAGACAGGAGAATCACAAGTTTGAGGACACCATCAGCAACATAGTGAGACTCTCAGCAACCTAGCAAGACCCTGTTTCAAAACAACAACAACAAAGGGCTGGTGATATAATTTGGCAGTAGACTGCTCCAGGGTTCGATCCCTAGTGCCACACAACACACACACACACACACACACACACACACACACACACACACGGAACTGTCACATGGCCCACACAGTACCCGAGGATGGTTCTGAAGTAGGGAGGCCCTGTTCTTCAAATTCTAGGATGGTTTACAGAGGGTGGCAGGTGCCTTCAGAGCCACATTCGAGCATGGCCCAGCTCCTGGCTCAATGCAGGGAAGGAGCATCCATGGGCTGACATAGGTGACCTGTCAGGTGGAAGGGCAGGAGCAGCCTGTGCCCCACCACCTCTCCTGTTCAATGAGACATTTTCCCCTATTTCTTGTGTGGGTTACAGTAGTAAATTTATGGAACTCCTTAGCATGAGATGATACGTCCAAAAATGTTCACGTGTGGGAGGAAGGGCTGGGATCAATTCCTGTCTGATAATCTGCAGGAGGAGTGGAGGCTGGAGGGTCTGGGGAAGCTCAGTGTTTCCCTTGAGACCTCGGTGAGGAAGGTAGCAGGCTGCCATGAGGCTGCTGAAGCCAGTGCTAGCAAGGAGGCCCCCAGCCTCCACTTCTTTTTTTTTTTTTTTTTTGCAGTACCGGGGATTGAACCCAGGGGCGTTCTACCTCTGAGCTACTCCCCCGGCCCTATTTTTTATACTTTATTTTTAGACTGGGTCTCACGAAGTTGCGGAGGGCCTCACTAAGTAGCTGAGGCTGGCCGTGAACCCGGATCCTCCGGTCTCTGCCTCCCAAGTACTGGGATTACAAGTGTGCGCCACCATGCCTGGCCCCAGCCTCCACTTCTAAGGGTGACCCCACCCCGGGCCTTCCCAGCTCGTCCCTGACTGCTCATTGAGGGAGAGGTTTGCTGAGAAACAAGCTTAGCTCTGACACATGTGGCCTCTTTACAGCTAGGACAACACCCAGGGTGTGTTTATTATGTTCCTTGGCCCATGGCTGTGCTGGCTCATGGGAGAGGCCACCTCTGGTCAGGGGCCAGGGACATGGAGCAAAGCCCGTGACTCAAGGCTACACTGGGACCTGCCTCTCAGCTCTGCCTGGTCCTGGAGAAGTGGGCCTGGCTTGACTCAGCCACTGTGCCCAATGAACATGCACCTTCATCACAAATGGAGACCTCATCCGTGGCTGGGACTTAGCTAGTGGTCAGTATGGTGCGCGGTGTGGCCTCCCTGCCTGGTTAGATTGTAGGTGCTGGGCGTCAGCCTCTGCGGCCACCACTCTGCCCTTCCTCTCCTCTAGGGGCTCAGCTGTGGCCTTTGGTTCCCTTGCTGCACCACTGTCCATTACACAGCTCCGAGCTGTCCTCAGGGTATAGACATTACCACTGGGTTGTGAAGCCACCATGGACACCCGGCCCTCCAAGTCGCAGGGAGGGTGGGGGCAGGTGTCACCGTGATCGAACCGAACCCAGTTTCCAAATTGCAGGTCACGACCCACCAGGGGTCATGGAGTTAATGGAGTGGGCTGAAACCAGCCATTGCTAAAAGTAAAACCTATCTGTGCCATGTAGTAGGGGCAGTGAAGTTCCTGGTTGCACATTTTCATGCAGGTGTACTGTACCATGATATAAATTACATTTTGGGAAAGATGGACTGCAGCTATAACATTGGGTGATGAGTGCCAAGTCCTGCAAACATCGAGGGCCACAAAATATGTAAGGGAACTCAAGGGCTCACCCAGAAGCCTCAAATGACCCAAAGAGGAGTTGCATGACTTAGTGGGCCCTATGGAAGAGACTGGCACTGCTGTGAAAGGATGGGGGCACCCTCGCTGGGGAAGGCCCTGGACTTCCTGTACCTGGACAGCCCTTCAGAACCTGCTCAGCTCAGGGTGGTCAGTGCAGCAGGGGACACTCACACATACAGCTATACCCCAGGCCTGGTCACCTGTGCCATGCCCTCTGAGGAGGAATAGCCCTGCTAGGCCGATCAGTGTACCCTGAAGAGGCTGCTAGCTGCCCCATACGCTCACTGATCCTTGAAGGCCCAGTGCTCAGTGGCTGTTTAGACTCTGTCTCTGTGGAAACACTCACTTTGGGTTCCAAAAACCAGAATTAACCAACTCACTAAGTAGGACCTGTCTGGTCCCAGTGAGCCTTGGGTTTCTCTAGTGCCCTCTGAACTTTCAGGCATCCCAGTGGGAGATACAACCCTGCTCCCCTCCACACTCATGCCACCAATGAGGCCAGATCCAGCTGCATATACCTGAGGCACCTTCCCCACACTTCTGTGGTGCTTCTGGTGTCCTAGTGTCCAGCCACCACCCCAAGGCTCCCAGCCAGTTGCCTTGTACACCTGCAGATCCACAATCTTAACCCCCTCCCCACTCCAGGCCACCGTCACCCCAGGCTACTTTGGCCTAACACATCTTCCTCTGGATCCTCCGGCCTCCTCCCTCCCCCATACCCACAATGCACAGGGACATCAAGTCCAGTCCCACCAGATGACAGCGCTCTGTGATTCCCACTCCTCTGGGACAGTGCCGCTGTCCCCACTCCAACTCTTCCCCCTCTGTGGATTGGCCCAGGCCTTCCTGACTCCGTCTTCTGGCCCCCAGCTCCCACTTGTCCCTCCTGCAGGAAGTCCCTCTCTTAAATGCCCTCCAACGCTGTCTAAATTGCTGGCTCTGAGGGGGCAGGGATGGGGGCTTTTTGGCCCACTGCCAACTCCCTGTGGCTGGAAGAGGCCAGTGACCATGTGAGCTGGCTGCTGATGCAGGGGCCAGGAAACCTCACAGGCAGCAGGTTGGAGAGGACTGGGCTGTCGGGAGGACTCTGCTGAGCTGGAGAAGCAGGGCCTGAGTAGCCCCTCACACCTGTCCGGTCCATCAGCATGTGCTGATCCAGGGCAGCTCATGTCCAGGCAGTTCTGGTCCCATCTGCACAGAATCCACCACCACTAAGCACAGCATTCCCACACCCAGGGGAGGCTACGACTTGCTCTCCCCCTTACTGTGGCACCTAAAATTCAGTTGTCCATTGGCTGGCATCTAGATGGTCAGCTCCATGAAGGCTCCGCTCCTGCAGGCACTGCGACCGTGGCTGGTGCAGGGCAGATGCTGGAGTGGACGAGCAGACTGACGATGCCTGGATGACCAGCCCCTGCAGCCGAGTCTCGTAAACAAGGCTGTGTCCACACTTATGTTCAGAGTCGAAGAATATCTCAGCTATCTCAAAACCTCCAAAGCGCTTTTTAATTACTTCACACAGTGGGTGTGGAAATCGCCCAGCCCAGGCCTGCACGCTGGTTTGGATTATCTCGTTATTTTGAACAGCAGGGATGGTAAAGTTAGGTAGTAACCTGAGCTCTCCCAGCATTTACACTGTCTAGTTCTTTGATCTGCAGGGGCTGCAGGCCAGTGCCCCCACCCAGCTGCATCCAGCCTCACATGGGTGTGCTGGGCGGCAGAGCACATTAGGTGCCAGGCAATTGCAGATAAGGACGTGGATTTTTGGCCTCTCTGGCTTATGCTGTCCCCTCCTGGGCGCCGCGCTGGGGGGCCGGGGATACTGTTCTCTCCCCCTGGACAGATGAATGGAATGGCATTAAGGCTGCGCTTGCTGGTGCCTCTCAGATGACCACTTCTCCCTCATGCCTGGCAGCGCTGTGCATCCTCCTCCCAGAGCAGTGAGTTCTTCAGCTGTTCTCTGCAAGGGACCTTGGCTTAGCTTTCTTCTGTGAAGTTTTCATATTCTATTAGGATGGGTGGAACCCTAAGCAAATTGCAACCAGTTAATTTTTTTAAACAAACATTTGTGTTCTAGGGACATCTTAGAACACGCCTGTCGAGGACTGCCATTGTGCCTGTTGGTATTGCTGCTGTGCTTTGTGAATTTAGGATACATAAGAATAAAAGGTAATAGCCAGCATCACTGGGCACTACCAGACTGGAAGAAAGGAATGTCTGTGCCTAAGCGCTTGGCTCCTGCCAGTCTGTCTCAGCCTGAAGATTTGTGCTCCTACTAACCATTCAGCAAATCACAAGTCTGCAACCAGCCACCAACAGATTTCAGTTTGTTCTATTCGTACCTGTCTTAGTCTGTTTTCTCCAGCTATAACTGAATACCACAGACTGGGTAATTTATAAAGAATCGAAGTTTATTTGGCACATGGTTCCCCACTAGAGTGGTGCCGGCATCTGGCGAGGGCTTTTGTGCTGGGTCGTACCATTGCCCAGGCATCATGTAGGCAGTGGTATGACCCAGAGCAAGCTGCCAGCTCGGGTCTCTGCTTCTTATTTTTTAGATGGCCCTGCTATGCTGTCCAAGCAAGCCTTGAACCACTGGGTTCAAATGACCCTCCTGCTTTGGCCTCCCTAGTAGCTGGGACTGTAGGTATGTGTCACACTTGGCTTCTGCTGCTTCTTATAAAGGCCCCACCTCCAAATCCATTAACATGTGACTTTGGGGATTGTTTCTAGCACATGAATTTCGGAGGTACACCCAAACCACAGCTCTACCCACAGCTAATCGGCCGGAGGACAAGCTAGCATTTCTCCAGAGATTTGCAAATGTTCAAAGGCCTATAAATCATGGATGTGTTAAACAAAATCAGAGGCATTGCCATAAACTCCATACTGGTGCCCAGGAAATTCAACTTTCCTGGTACTGGGATGTGGATTTGGGCTGTACTGGTAAGTCTGAGGGGTTTTCAGAGGGCTGTGGGACCTGCACAGAGTCCCACGTAAGCTGGCTATTGATGCAGGGGTCAGGAAACATCAGAAGCAGCAGGTTGGGGGGGGTGGCCTCCTGGCCCAACTAAGAAAAGTCTAACTTCAATCCTTTCGGGAACGAGGTGGGCTCAGGCCAGGCCGGTTCAGCTCAGATTTAAAATAACAAGATACGGTAAACCCAGAACCAAGGTGTCCGGGCAGTGCGGCTGCTCTGTGGCTGGGGCACAGCCATGGGGGAGGCTCAGCTATTTTTGCCTTCTGAGGTTTAGTACTTCCTGCCTGAGCATTTTGGGAAGTACAGGAAACACATGAGGGTGAGCTAAGGGAAAGTGCTTCCCGAAACCTGAGCCTTCCACGGTATGTGTGCAGGACATGGCTCCTTCCCTGTGTCCTGAGAGTGAGGCCTGCAAGGAGGATGGGGGGGGGCTTTCTTGGGACTCAGAAGAGCCATCTTCCTAATTCTCATTTTTCAGGAGGAAAATATCCTAGAAATTTATCTGAAATCATGATTTTAGAGTAGGAAATGGTCGAAACTCTTACAATCTGTGGAAATCATGTGTGTAGGAGTAGACAGAAAGAAAAACCAGGTGAAGCCACCTGCAGGCACGTGTGAGGCTGGCCTCCACACGGTCTCCTCAGACCATTGCCAGCCTCTGTCAGCGCAAGCGGGCATGTCCCCACAGGGCAGGGCACAGGTGGCCCTGCCAGCTCATGGTGCTTGGGACAGGGTCCTGCCCAGGCCCCTGAGGGCCAGGCAGGGCTGCAGGCCAGGTTGTGCCTGAGCAGATCTTTCCAGAGCAGGGGGCACAACCGACCCGGAGCCAGGGCAGAGCAGGACCAGTCCTTCCTCCATCTCCCAGCCCTCTCACATGCTGGCACACATCCTCATGTCTCCACGCACCCCCACATGGTCCCAAAGCCACACACCTCACATGCCCCACTCCTCAGTTCCTCCAGCTGCTTCTTGCTGCTCTTCCAAGTCAGGGCTGGAGTTGCCCGGTTGAGCCATGGGTGCAGAATCTGCCAAGATGGCCTGGCTGGCATCCACACCCTTGGGCTGATGCCCAGGACATGTGAGGCTCAGACGCTCTGCGCCAGGCGACACCTTGCAGGATGGCCCCCCACCCTATGCCTCACACTCCTGCCACCTTATGATGTGCCTTCGGAACCAGTGTCTACTGGAACTAAGTCCTCCACTGTCTAAACCTTTCTGAGTCCTGCTGTGTGGTGGGTGTGCTGGGCCCAAAGGGACTGGGACACTGCCTCAGGCACCACCGGCTGGCTGCAGGGCAGGGGCTGCCTGGCTGTGATGGCTTCTGGGATACAGCAGCAGGGGAATAAGGGTGGTGCAGCTCCCAACCAGACTGGACAGTCAGTGTCTCTCTGACCACCTCCCCGAGGGCAGCAGCTCTGCCCGAGGTCTCTCAGCTCACTGACCGTGCTCTGATACTGACCCCCACTGCAGGGATCTAGAGGGGACCTGAGGCCCTAGGAAGGGTCTAGAGGGGATGTGGTGGGCAGGGCTGAGACGTGGCCAGGGAACTGGGCTGGGGACATTCGGATGCTGGTCACCCAGGGAGATGGCAGCCGCTCTGCCCGCCCCTCACTGGACTTGAAAGAAGTGAGGACAGACACATTCAAAGACGCCTACAAAAGGGCTTCCTGTTGGCACGGCACACTGTCACTCCCTCCTCCTCCACCCCAGCCGGCGCCTCGCCTTTTCCACGCCCCCCACTGACAACCAGAATGCGCAAAGGGAAACCTCACCATCCAGCCCCCACCTCTGCTGTTTGTGTTTTTTGGAATTGGGTTTGAAACCCAGATCCTGCCCCCTACTTGTGCCAGCGTCCGGGATGTCTACCAGGGCTCTGCAGATTTTGTGCTGGAAACCAGAGGTGAAACAGAACCACCAGGGCCCAAATCCCATCCAGAACTCTAAACACATGCACATGTATGCACATGCCTGCACACCACACAGAACCCAGGACAGGCCGGGAGGTCAATGGGGAAATCCCTCTTGCTTCTCTTGACACCTCCGGAACAACCGGTCTTCTTTTCAAGTCATGTTTATGGTTTAAAGGAGTGTTTTAGCCGGGCGTGGTGGCGCACGCTTGTAATCCCAGTACTTTGGGAGGCAGAGACCGGAGGATCTGGGTTCGCGGCCAGCCTCAGCGCGCTCTCTCTCTCTCTCTCCTTAGTGAGGCCCTCCGCAACTTTGTGAGACCCGGTTTCAAAATACAGTATAAAAAATAGGGTCAGGGGTGTAGCTCGGAGGTAGAACGCCCCGGGTTCAGTCCCCGGTACCGCAAAAAAAAAAAAAAAATAAATAAATAAATAAATAAAGGAGTGTTTTAAGGCCAGGCGTGGTGGTGCACACTTGTAATCCCAGTACTTAGGCTGAGACAGGAGGATTACAGGTTCGCAGCCAGCCTCAGCTACTTAGTGAGGCCCTCCGCAATGTAGCAAGACCCTGTTTCAAAAATAAAGAATAAAAAGTAGAGCTGGGGTGTAACTCGGAGGTAGAATGCCCCTGGGTTCAATTCCCAGCACCGCAACAAATAAATAAATAATCATGTGTTTTAAAGCATTTTAATTAGCCCTTTAGACTCAAATCATAATCGCTGCCACCTGGTTTTCTCTACAACACATGCTAACCCAGCAGGCAGGAGTGGGTGGGTGTGAATGTGCCCAACGCCAACTGGTATCAGCGACAGGACACTGAGTACTCCGGAGGGTAAAACAGACTCACTCCCTGTGCTGTAGGGTGATGGGTCAGGGCTGCTGGAGTCAGGTCTGGTCAGGAGGACATAATCTGAATCCTGAAGGAAAACCAGAGCCTGGACTCTCTGCTGAGCCCCTGACTGCACCGTGATGTCAGCAGTCCATTTGGAATGGGCTCTGCACCTCCGTGCTCTGCCCACATGACTCATGTCAATGGCAGATGCTCCTTAACTGTCCCAAAGCCCCTGGGTCACACCCCACCTAGGCATTCATTAGCATCTCCCCAGGCCTGCAGTCCTCTTCTGGGTCAACAATGACCCCCAGAATCTGGAATAATCTCTCTATCTTCCTCCCCTGCTCCTCCCTTTCTTCCTAATACTTTTTCTTTAACAGCAAAACCCAATCATTATAGGAAAATAGAGGGGTGTATTGAAGGCGTCACACACTGTCCGGTGGCTATGGGGAGATGTGGCCCTGTTCTCTAGCTGTGGGCATCGTGCCATGTGTACAGATGTGTGTTTTATTCTTCCAGGTAACGTGGCTCATTGCCTTCCTCAGTTACCATCACCAGGGGCCCCAGAGAGCCCTCCTTAGGTCTGTGTGCTGCCCCCTCTCGGCTGGGCCTCCTCACACCCTCCCCAGCTCTGGACATTCCTGAGAACACCTCTTCCAGGCAGCCCTGCAGGAGTTACCCACCAATACTGAACCCTGCCTGCTGGGCTCGGGAGGGGCTGCCTGGAGACTAGAGGCCTCTGGGGATACTCCTCATCAGGCTGGACAAGGGGGAACATCGACGAGGGGAGTCATTCTGGAGAAGGGGGGCTGTCTGAAGGAAGGGCAAAAGGGTTTTGTTGACTTGGGCCCAGTCATCTTTCTTGAGCCTGAACTGAGGGCCAGGCTGCTTGGCTCACCATTCTGGCCTGCTGTAGGGTCCCTGTAGGCCATCTTGCTTCCAGATGCTTCCATGGAGTCACAGCACTGTCTTGGGGATGCAGTCCCCTACCATGGGGAGAGTGAGAGAGTGGGGCCGGGTCTTGGCCACCTCGCCCTGGGCAGCAGAGTCAGAGCCACACACCCACACTGCACCAAGGGTCTCAGCTCTTGCCTTGAGGACAGGGGTGGGGCTCACCTTTGCAGTGGGGAGACGCCCAAGGAAGGGGTCACCCCACCTGCAGCTTGTAAGTAACTGAGTGGGACCAGCCTGTCCCGGCACCCACCCAATGGTACCTGGGGTGTCCAGCCCATCCCTCCCTCTGCTGGACACTATATAAGTGTGTTCCTCTCCCCAAGGTTAGCCTTGCCAAGGCCCCCATGCTCCCTCCACACTCAGCCCTGTAACAGCCCTCCCCTGAACCTGGCAGCCTCAGGGACACAGGGGTGTACACAGGTACAGACCACCCACCATCCTCTGAGCCGTGCTCCACTTGTCTCCTGGTTCAGGGCTGGACCATCTGTCCAGTGGAACCCCCAGGCCTGGTGGCTCTGGCCCCCTGCCTTGTCCCTGTCTCAGATGTGCCTAGAGCATACATAGCTCCTGCCCTTCACAGCTCACACTCTACCCCAGGCCCAGACCTGGCCTTCAGCTCCTCCAGCTGGGGGCAGCCTTGAACTCCTGGCCCCTCTCCAAGAATAGGGCTGGACTGGCTGGTGACATGGGTGGGGATGGCCCCACTGACAAGCCCCTGGTGGAAGGTGTTTACAGCTGCCCCCACCCACTGGACTGAGTCACCACCGAGGCTTGGGGCCGCCACAGTCAATACTGGGAGGGCCTGCCCTGGGGCCTGCAGCTGGGACCTCGCCCAGGGACTGAGGAGGGAGGCCACGCCCAGTTCAGCTGGGCAGTTCTTGGGCAGTGACTCCACCACCCACAAGCTTCTTCCCTGTGTTCGGACAGCTTTCCACCTGCGATCAGATGGGGGGTGCCCAACATCTGGACAGCCTATCCTCCCAACAGTGACAGGTCCTGTAGGGTTCACTTCCACCCATCGTGGGCACCGCGTCTCACTTCAAGCCTCGGCAGGCCCTGATTTCTGGTTTAGCAGGCATTGGCAAGGCCCTGCTTTGTGCAGGATGGTCAGGCACAGGGGCACAGTCCCCCATGCCCCCCCAGATGCCCACAGGCCCCCTGGGGTCTGAAAGAGGCCTTCCTATGGTATGGAACCAAGGGTAAATGAGGGGAGGGCGAGCTCTTCCTTGCAGTTATAAAGGAGCAGATTTCCCTGTTGCATATCTGAACTCATGTCCACTGATGTGTGTGTGTGTGTGTGTGTGTGTGTGTGTGTGTGTGTGTGTTACTGGGAATTGAACCCAGGAACATTCTACCTCCAAGCTATACCCCCAGCCCTATTTTAAAAAATATTTTATTTTGAAACGGTCTTTACTAAGTTGCAGAGGGTCTCGCTAAGTTGCTGAGGGTGGCCGTGAATCTGTGATCCTCCTGTCTCAGCTTCCCAAGTATCGGGATTATAGTTGTGTGCCACCACACCCAGCAGGATGTCCACTGTTCTGAGTTCACACAGAGCAGTGGCAGGAGCCCCGACTCTTGACTTATTTAGCAGAGTGGTCACAGGAAGGTCCAGGCAGAATGATGTCTTCTGGGATTCAGATGGGACAGGGCGGGCTGACAGGTGGCATGCCTACAGCAGCCCTCAGCAGGGCCCTGGGCTCATGCCAGTTTCAAACCCTCAGGGGCCACCTGTGGCCTCCCTGGCTGGTCAGTGGGGACTGGCCTGGTTAGGAGTGGACAGAGGCTCCCAGGTGGCCCAGCCCTGGGGGCTGAGGGCCATGCCTCTGTGTGTAGCTCCCTGGCTCTGCTGTGATACCATGATGGCACAATTTGTCACCTTTGCAGACAAGGCTTCTGCACCAGGGTTTAGGGCTGAAAGGTCATAACCTCCGCAGTCCCAAGATGCTGGGGAAAGGTCTGTGTGCATGAAACAGATGTGCAGTCTCACCACTGGTGAGGGGAGGGAGTGCCCGCCACCTGCGGTTTCCCATGTTTGGAGGCGCACACCTGGAGCCGCAGGTGCTGGTGTGCAGGGACGCCCCCTTCCCCAAGGCAGCAGAAGCTGCTTCCTCCAGGCATTTCTGTTGTGTGTCTCCTTTGGAATGCAGGGAGGAAGGAGTGGGAGGGCCACTCCTCTGAATGGTGTCCTGAGTGGGGCCGTCCTGCATGCACATGGGCCGGCTGGCCAAACCTCAGGTTTCAGCCACTGTCCTCCAGTAGCCTCACTGCATTCTGCCCTGTTCTTGATGTTGCTTGCTCACAATGTCTTCCTCTTCTGCGGAGCCCTTAGCTTCTCCAGGGCCTGGTGCCTGCTGCAAGCATCCTGCAGGTGGGGAAGTCCTTGCACTCCCTCCAGCCCCTGTGCTCAGCTGATCCTTCTGCACACCTCCGCTTGGCCAGGGAGGAAGGACCGGGCTCTAGCTTCACCCACAGCCCTTGGGGGCTGTCAGCTGCTTGAGGAGAGCCCCACCTGAGCTGGGCGTGTGGACAGCTCGGCACTTAGTCACTGTGCTCATTGTCCTGGCCCCTGTGTACACCTGGGGTCCACCTGCACGTCAAGCTATCACCTCCACATCCAGACCTTCCTTCTCTGTGGTCAGCCCCCTCCTGAAACTGCCCCCTTCCATGCGGGCTGCCTCTGGGGAGTCCGAGGGCCATGTTGGGGTGGGGGTCACTACAGCTCCCGCCCCAGGGCAGAGGGTGGCAGCTGCCACAAACAATGGCAATGATAGTACTGGGATAATAACACCGTGCAGAGCCGCCCCACTGCCCAGCCCAAGGGACAAGTGCTACCTAAGGTCACGCGACCAGCCACAGTCAGCCTGGTCTCGAACCTGGCCCTGCGGGCTGGGAGCCCACGCTCAGTGGGCGCGGGGGAGCTCCTCTGCTCCAGCCAAGCTGGCGAGACTCTCCCTCCCACTTTTCTCTGACACACAGGACAGCAAAACCTGCCAGCAAATTAGGTTAGGGAGGAGTGAGGTGAGGAATTATACGCTAAAGTTTACTGGGTTGAGGCTGGCTAAGCCTCTATGGGTTGTTTCATGTCATAATTACACGTTACTTGCTGGAGTTGCTAAACATTAAATTACCAGCGTTGGCTCTCAGTGCATCATTGACCACAATTGTGATAATTATGTCCCTGTGAGAAGGTCAGCAAAAGTGGCCTCAGAGGGAGAAGTCAGGTGACAGAATGACTGGGGCCGGGGGCTGTGAGGGGCAGGTGGGTGGCCGTTCTCACTGGAATGCCGAGGGCCACAATCACCCACCTCTTCAAGATGTTTTAAAGTGCTAAGAAAAATTCCTGGACCTGTTTGGGGAACTTAACAGGAGTGTCCAGTTTCTAGGAGAGGACAATGATTCTCCAGTGAGTGGCTTCAAGTTTGTATAACAGACCAGCTGGAGGACACATTCGAGAACCTTGGGCCTGGGAGTTTTCAATCTGTTGAGTTGTGTTAGTAGTTCTAAGAACTCACAGCTGTGGGGGACACAATGGAGAGCCCCCTACTGACAGACCCTGCAGTTATGGGCTCCCACCCAGGGATGGGGCACTGTACATTGGATCAGGGACCTGTGTCACCTGAGAGGTACCCCCTTCTCAAGTGGCTGAGATGCAGAAGGCTCAGACCCCACAGCCTCTGGGAACCAGAGTGGGGGGGCTCGTCTGAGCCACAACCATCCAGCACTCGCAGGGCCATGAGCACCCTGACATTCAGAAAGTGTGAGAGGGGATGTCCAATCCCACAGAGCTACCCCCTACACATCTCTTTCCCCAGTGATGGGTCCTATGAAGTGTGGGAGCCCAAAATTTATGCTGTAAAGACTCCTGGGTCAGGCACACACAGCGGAGCCTACAGAGGCCACCCTTGTCCCTGGACGTGGGAGGCCACATCCTGCCTTCTCAGGTCTCAGACCTGATTGGACACAGGGCAGGGGCTGCAGCAGGACCATCTAGGCTGCACCTGGGAACTTACCATGGACCCGTGCTGGGAGGCGTCTGGTGGATACTTCCTGAGTGAATGGCTGGGTGAGAAGTGGTGAGGGTGGAGACTGACCGGCTCTATGCTTGGGCCATGGGCCCCCATGCTTCAGGGTGGTTGGTGTACAGCTCAGGTCTAGCCTCCTCCTCTGTGGCTGGGGAGGACCAAGAGCATTTATTCACAGACCTCCCGTGGGGCCTGTTGTCACCACTGAGCCCACTGATGGGGCTCTGGCAGCACAGTGGAGGCCCAGGCCCCTTAATTGCCCTTATCCAGGGTGGGGAAGTATCACCATAGGGTCCCTTTGCTCCACAGACTCCTCGATAAGGGAATAGGCAGATATGATTCTAGTGGGTCCTCAACTCCTGAATCCTGCAGCTCAGCCTCAGCTGGTATACATGGATACAGAGGAGGCTCCCAAGCTCCTCACAAATGCTGGATCAGGGTGGAGCTGGGCCTTCCCACTGTGGAGTGAGAGGGGTGCTGCTAGTTCCTTTCTTGGGGTTGGCTATGATGTGCTCCTGAGAAGTGGTCCTTTCTCCACAGAATCTCCCAAAGAGACCACCCTGGAGAGCTCAGGCAGGGGCTGTCCAGGCCCCTGTCCATTCATTGTCAACCCCTCAGGGCCTATGGGTGAAAGGGAACAGGGGTTGGTGGGCAGCCTCTGTCAGCCTGGACCCACTTCCTGTCCCCAGGAGCCTGACATTACTGGCCACCAGGAATCCCATTTACAGGGACATTTCTTGTGTTGGTGGCTTTCTTTGAGGGGCCAGGACAGGGGTTGTCAGAGGTGCTCAGGAAGCTCTGAGGGTCCTGGGACATGAACCTCCTGAGAAGCCAACAGGGCGCCGGCTCCTGCTGACAGCTGGGGGACCTGTTCTGGTAACCTTCTCCCCTCCCCCAGGTGGCCACTGGGTCAGGAAGACAGGAATCTGGAAATTCCTGCTCCAGGGATGCTCCAGGAAAAGCCTGTGTCCTGGAAGGCAGGGCCTGGGCTCCTTCCCAATATCCTACGGATTCTTCCGAGAACCTTGCCAGACAAATGTTTGTTCTTATCTTAGTTTTTGGTTGGTTTTAAAATTAGTACATATTACTTTTTAAGTTTACATAAAAACTGGTCATTGTAGAGAAACTTATTATTGTAGAGAATTCCTCAATAAGCCCTTCCCCCTACCCAGTTCTCCGGTGATTAACAGCTTACATTAGAGCCTATGTGTGTTACAATCAATGAACCAATACTGATACATGATTAACTAAAGGTCAAAGTCTACATTGCATTTTGCTCTTGTGCTGTGTGCTCCACCCTCCCATTGTAGTGTCAGGGCAGTCCCCTGGCCACAGGTGGCTGGGCAGCCTGCCCTGGGAAGGAACCAGCTTCAGCCCCAGCCACCAAGGGTCTTGAGACTCTGTGTAGGTCACTGTAGGCCATTAGCTCTTAGGGTCCACATTGGACCCTGCCCCTGCCCCGCTCCACTGTGCAATGGTCTGGCCTGTGACAAGCTGTGTGGTCCTTCCAGGACGACTGGGGCCTGGTGGGCTGTGTGTAAACAGCTTATTCAACCCTGCAGAGCCCTGGGTAGGGGGGCTGCTGGCACAGAAAATGGGTGCTTTCCAGACATGTGGCTGCAGGCTTCTTTCCACAGCAGGCTGGTGGTTCTGTTTCCCATTCTCAGCACTTCTGTACCTTGTACCTGCAGTGAGGGGGGCGGCAACTGCACTCCAAGGGAGCATGGGGTGGGTGGAGCAGCACAGGTGTGTTCCTACAACCTCAAACCCGGCCTTGAGTCTCGGGGTGATGTCACTTTATGTGCTGGCCAGGTCTTTGGTTGGATAGACTGCCCTGCTCCATTCCTGGGTTGCTCTAAACAGATCCTTGGGCTGTAGGACTTTCCAGCTCCTCAGCCCCCCCCCCCCCTTCTTCAGCACTCCTGAGCTGTCTCAGCTCTGCAGGTGGTGCCAGCTGTTTCTCAGTCCAGCAGACTCATAGTTCAATTCTTCCCTGACACCCAGTACAGTCCCTACACCAAAGTTCTACACCAAAGAACTACACCCCTAGGCCTCTCACCTGGCTCTCAGCAGGTGATTTTGGGGGTGGGGCAGGCATTTGTTAACATCTATAGACAGTTTGGGTTGTCAAACTGGGATGTCAGACTTGGGATGGGATGCTACCATCTAGAACAGGAATCAGGATGCTGCTAAGATCTTGCAAAGCACAGGGCGCTTCCCATTGTAAGGAATCCTCCATCCAGTCCCAAACCTCACCTTTGAGGTTGGCCAAGCTGTACCAGCGCCAGGGGTGGGGCGGGGGAGCACACAGGTGCAGAGACAGTGGGCGCCTCTCCCCTGGGAGCCAGGGATTCAGGGACAGCACACCCAAAGCCTTTCTGGGGAGTGGACGCTCCAGAGTCCACCGCGCTGCGCTCTACAAAGAAGTCAGACTGAAACTGGGCCATCCGCCTTCATGAGCTGCGGCCCCGACAGAGTCCAAACCTTTGCCAGGCACAAGTTCTGCGGAGGATGAGGTGCCAGGAATGCCCCAGAGAGCCACCGGCTGGCGAGACGCGGGGTCACACAGAACTGGCATGGCCCGGCACTTGGGCTGTCGGCCGATGAGCCACTGTACCGCCACCGCCAGGGCTAAGGGAAGACCGGCGGCCAGGCGCCCCGCTCGATGGGCACACGTTTGGGGTCTCGGGTTCTTCCGCCGCCGCCCCATCTCCTCCTGCCGGGCCTCCGCGCTCCGGCCTCGACTAGTCTCTGGGACCCTTCTCCCGGTCCCCCTTGCGGCCTCTTCTCCGCAGTGCCCCCCGCCCGTCCCGCCACGTCCATGGCGCCCAGAGGTGCTGCCCACCCCGGTCTCTGCAGCAGGGCGCGGGGTGCAGAGCTCCGAGAGCGCGCGGGGCGGAGTTCCGGCGTCCGGCCGGCGCGGGCCCAGGACTGGGAGGACGGACGGGGGCGGAGTGGCCGGGGCGGGGCTCTGGCGTGGGGCGGGGAATGGGGCGGGGCGCGGGCCCGCCCCCCAGCTGAGCCGGGACCGCGGGGCCGAGGACTCGCCAGCTCAGAGGCTCGGGCGGCGTCGGCGGGCGCGCATCTCGGCGGGTGGCTCCTGCGGCTCCGGGCGGGCCGGGATGGGCGGGCGGCCGCGCGGGAGGCTCGGGGGGCGCGCGATGTGACCCGCCTGCACGCGGAGCCCGTCCCGCCGGCCGCGCCGGGTCGGGGATCTGCTCGGTGGGCGCGGACGTGGGGCCGGCGCCGACCCCGCCGGAGCATGCGGGGAGCCGCGCGGTGGGCCGGGGGACGCCCGGGGCAGCTGTGGCCGCGGCCCCCCGCCCCCGGCCCGGGCCCGCCCCCGCCGCTGCTGCTACTGCTGGCTGTGCTGCTGGGCGGCGCGGGCGCGCAGTACTCGAGCGACCTGTGCAGCTGGAAGGGGAGGTGAGTGCCGCAGCGCGACCCGGCCCAGCCCGCCGGGACCTTGGCCCTCCGGTTCCCTCCGCCCCGCTCCCGAGCAGGGGCCGGGCGCGGCGGGGTGGGGGGCAACTCTCCAGGCAGAGTCCGGTGCCCCCCGCCCCGCCCCCAGTTCCAGAACAAAAGAGCCCGCGGCGTCCGAGTCTCGGACGGGTGGACGCCCGGGGGAGGCGCGCCTGCTGCGCGTTGGAGTGGGTCCGGCGCGGCCACCCACTCGCCCCGCGCCCGACCCCGGCCCTCTTGGTTGCTGCCTGCGGCGGGAGCTGCACGCCCTGGCCGGGAGGAGCCGGGCAGAGCATGAAGGGTGGCCGGGGCGCAGCTGGGAGTGGCGGCCTGGGGATGGAGCGGGACCGGGGCTGGCGGCGTCTGCGGGGCGAGGAGCGCGGGCGGACACCTGTACGCGGGGCCGAGCCCCCCGCCCCGCCCCGTGAAGGTCAGGCCGCCCTTGGCAGCGGCGCGCGGGGCCCGGCGATCCCTTCCCCCCCCCCCGCCCGTCTGCTGTGGCAGCGGAGGATTTTTTTTTTAAACGAAGTGTGACATGCAGAAAGGGGCTCAAGTCACAAGTGTGGCGCGGGCGGGGTGCTTGGGGAGCCGCAACTACTCGGGGCGGATACCGGGGGCGCGCCGGGCTCGGCGGCCGGTCCTCACGCTTCGCGGAGCCAGTTTTGTGCCTTGGAAGTTGCCAATTCAGCAGTTTACGGATCGCGCTGCGCTGATGCGCGTCTCCTCCGAAATGCTGTGGGCTGGGGCTGCCTTGGGCCTGGGGTCCCCGAGGGCGCGCGCCCACGCAAGCCGGCGGCCTCCAGCTCATGCTGCGGGCGGGGGTGTCACGGGTGATTTGGTGAAGCCGTTTTTCCGAGAAGGTTGGAGGTTGAGCTGGTGCTTCTGGCTCTGCGTCAGCCGGGCACGGCTGGTCATCTTGGACTCTGTGGGCACTTAGTTTTCTGAGGAAACCACAATGACCGCAATCGACACTGCCTCCCCTCCTGCCAAGGGGGTTGGTCTGGCAGATTGGCCCCTGGCTCCGGAGACCTCCAGGCACTGCCCGCCCCACTGGGAGTTTTCTGCCTCTCTCCCCAGCAGAAACCCCCCTGCCTGCGGGGGCAGGGACAGAGCTGAGATTGGGGCCGAGGGCGGCTGGAGCTTTGGGGGAGGGCTGGCCCGGGGAATGCTGGCGCCAGCTCAGAGCTGGCTGGGAGCCTCTGGTGCTGAGATCTGCTGGTCTGCCCTCTCCCTGGCCGTAGTAATTAAACTTCCAGTTCCACAGCCTCTGCTGCTGATCAGTGCACCCCAACTCAAGGCCTTTGGTGTCTTGCTCTAGTAGGTCAAAAGCAGAAACCCAGTCCCTGTCCTGTGAGCCTGAATTTCCAGATGGAGATCACCTCCTTTCCAGGTTCTCAGAGGACTGTGTGCCTGTAAGGGCCACTTTCTCTGGAGCCCTTGGCTCTGGGGAGCTTGAGGCACCCCAGTGCCTCAAACAGGTGTTTGTAGGGAGGAGCTGTGCCTGCATCAGTACTGTGCATCCTTCTGCTACCTGGAGGAGTAGGGACACTACTGGACCCTCCTCCCCATCACCGCCAACATGCTCCTTGTCTTGGACACCTGGAGGGTCCCTCTCCCAAAGACAGAGCCTGGCTGGGGGCAGCTAAGGGACCCTTGGGGCTGCCTGTGGGATCTGGAGAGGAGACAGGCCAGGCTGGATCTGGAGGATTCTCCTGCCTTGTAGTCACTTATCAGTATACTTCACACATCAGCTGGCTTACTGTGAAGCCCCAGGAAGTGTACTGGGTTGCTCACTAACTACATGGTGTTTATGACCTTTAGGAGCTGTTCAGAAGGCAGCACAGGGTGGGGCCAGCCGAGACATGCAGGTGGATTCTGACCCCTCCTAGGAGGGGACACTGGCCACTCACATTTGATGCTCAAATGCTTCTAGGTGTTTCTCAGCAGTCACGTTGGAGATTTTATGCATGAGGCAGGAGCAGCGCCCTGATTTTTATTAGCCAGGGACCATAAAGGTGGACCATGAACTTTCCCTGTGCTGCCATTTGGGCACAGCAGGTGCGGCCACACCTGGGCTGGCTCTTGCAAGGTGGGGAAATGAAAGGTAGTCCTGTCAGCAGAGCCTGATGGTTTCACCCTTGATCCAGAGCCCAACCTGTCTTCAGTAAGCCAGAGACTGTTGTCTTGTCCTGGTAGTGGGGGTTCACGACAGAGTGGTGCGCAGGTGGACCCACACCATCCTAGGCGCGGGCTCTGCTTGCTTCAGCAGGTCCTCACATCAACCTGGGATTCACCCTCTTTCCCATAAAGGTGTCCACAAGTGTGTTCACCTAGGTAGTGACCCTTGCTGACTTAGGAAAACATTAATTCCGTTTAATCTATGATCAGGTCAGCCTTGTCCCGTTCATGAAGTAGACTGGAACCAATCTGTCTGCATCCTATAGCTTCATCACAGGAGTGGGATGCAGTTTTTAGTTCTGTGGAGTTAGTGTGGTATCTACCTCTCCTGAAGGTGGTAAAATACCATCATCTGTGACCATTAAAGATGTGTTCACTTTTGTAACTGTAGCAGCTTTGCATAGACGATTTTCAGTCTGCTGTGGTGCTGGATATTTGGAGGTGGGAGATGTGGGTCACCTGGTGTCCCTGCAGGAACCAGCAGGGATCAGGCTTTGACTTTGCCACAGACCCCTGAGGTGCTAGACTGAAGGATCTTCACCTTGGTTTTATTTCCTTCTGATTAGATGGAGCCAGGTGGACATCACAAGATGCACATGGCTACAGGCATGGGCTGGACAGCAGCCTCCAGACTCAGGTCCTTCCTCCCCCAAAGATGATGGGTTGGCCGCCTGACCCCTTGGGGATTTCCTCTGCCCTGCCTGAGTTGTGGGTGGAGGGTGGAATTCCTCGTTCCCCTATGCAGATGGCCATGGTGCTCTTAGAGGTGCCAGAGCCTCTGGTGTGGGATTGCCATCCTGACAACCCCCAGGACCATCCAGGAGAGAAGCAAAGCTTCAGGTTAGGTGGTTGATGTGTGTGAGAGAGTTAAGGATTGCGCCTGGGCCTGGGGCAAGTGACATCTGCCCCTGATGCCAGAGATAGGAGGAGGGACATGACAATTAGGTTTGCTTTGGCTGCGTAAGGACAGAGCTGATTATAGCCATGTGTGTCAGCCACTCACCATTTAGTCTAATTTTCACGTAGCACTGTAATTATGCCCATCCCTACATAGGTGTCAGATGAGCGTGTGTGTTTTATTGCCTGTAATTTGTAAGTTTATTCTGCGTGTGCGGCCTTGGTAGCTGTCTGCAGCCAGGCGGCTGCTCATGACCCAGGGCCTTGTGGGGGTGGGGAGCAGTTCGGAGGGGTTTCACCCCTGATGCTTCCCTCTGATGTGGTATGTAGGGCGGCTGTGCGGCCCCAGCCTGCAGCCGACCGTCATAGCAAAAGTGAGGTTTTGGGGGCCCCGAGCGTGAGTCACCCGGCAGTAAATGCGAACCATATGTTATGCCTCTCCTCTGCAGAAAGGGTTTCTGGTAACTCACTCAGGCCAGGGTTCTGGATATAGCGTTGTTTGTTTCACATAAAAATCCCAAGAATGTGGGTGAACCTGTCTGAGATCTGATCGGAACCAAATTTCATGTAATAAAATACTTATCTGAAGTCATTGTCTTAGTTCCAGGCCCACTCGTGGTCATGACGTCACCCTTAGCAAAGAGATGGTATTTATATTAAAGTTTTGAGCAGCAGAGACTTTAATGTTCTTGGTGGTTTCAGTTTCTTGAAAACAGAATTGCCTTTCTCAGGACCTGCCTCTCCAAGAGCCCAGCACCCTTCTCTTGCTTTCCTGGTTAGGCTTTATGGGGGGTGAGACCACCTCGCCACTTTAGGATTCCAGCTGGGAAGGTTCTCACTGTTGGTTGGTCCTTGCAACTCTCTCCTGGCCCACTCTGGAGGAAATTTCCTTTGCTCTTGTAGTAGATCTTGCTTCATGACATTTGAGCTTGTTTTAGAGAATACAATTGGCCATGCAGGGACTTGAGGCTTGGGTATGAATGAAAAAGCAGTCAAATAATCACCTTCAGAAAATCAAATACCCGTGCATAACTTACAATGGAGTGAGTGAGGTACAGAAGAGAGTCCCCATTGCTAATGTTCCTGGCGGGGTTAACAGCTGCTTTCTGGACATATTGTTATTTGTCACACATGCAGTGCCTCACGGCATCCTAGGACCGGAATCTCGCCCTCATTTTTCACACTCGGTGGGGTGGCTCCCCTGTCTTCCCACTAACACCCTGGCCCTCTTGGGTCACCTGGAACTTGGGTTAGTGTCGAGGTCCTGCTGATGCGTCCTTGATGTTTCGGAAGCATCCAGCCCTTCTTGGCTCTTACTTCCACTGACCCCAGAGCCTCCCTGGCTCAGGGAGGCCTCTGAGACCCAGGTGCCTGTGGCTGTGGCCATGGAGGCTGGCAGGCACTGAGTCTCAAGGGGTGGAGATGTCTGGGGCAAAGCCACCCATGCTAAGCAGAGCTGTGGTCCACCCACCTTGCCCTTGGGAGACCCACTGGGAGAAACTGGGCGGGGAGACCAGCAGAGGGGGCTTCTGGGCACTGTCCCTCCCTAGGGGTGGACCCCACTGGATGGGCTGTGGGCACCTGAGCAGCGCGTGGTGTGAACCGGCCTCTCCCGGGCTGGGGTCCTGCAGGGTGTGGACTTGGGCTCTGGCTGACTCTCTCCTCCCCTGCAGCGGGCTTACCCATGAGGCGCACAGGAAGGAGGTGGAGCAGGTGTACCTGCGCTGCGCAGCGGGCTCCGTGGAGTGGATGTACCCGACGGGGGCACTCATTGTCAACCTGAGGCCCAACACCTTCTCGCCCTCCCGACGCCTTACCGTGTGCATCAAACCTTTCCGTAGCTCCTCGGGGGCCAACATCTACCTGGAGAGGACTGGAGAACTGAGGCTGCTGGTGCGGGACGGGGTCAACCCTCCTGGCCGGGTGCAGTGCTTTGGCCTGGAGCAGGGCGGCCTGTTCGTGGAGGCCACACCACAGCAGGACATCCGCAGGAGGACCACGGGCTTCCAGTACGAGCTGACCAGCGGGCGCAGGGGACTGGGCCTGCATGCGCTGTCTGGTGAGTGGCCTGGGGGCTGGCGTGGGCTCCCTCAGGGTACCAGCAGGGTTTGCTAGACCTCTGGTCCCCCCCACCTCTGTGAAAATGCTCTCCTGTCTGTGGTAGGGTGTGGCACATGTGTTGTGCCACCTGTGCCCAGAGACCCCGAGTCCCCTGTAGACGGCCCTCCTGGGGGCTATGAAGTATGGGGTGTCGGACCTCAAAACTGAACCACCTTTGAAATACAGCCTTTTCACCCCGATCCCCCAGGAAGATGCCATGCCTGGTGTGTATGCCGCATCTCTGGGGTCACAGGTAACCTGGTGGGTCAGTGTCTATCCTCTGTAAGTGTGTGTGGGGTGAACTCCATCTCCTGAGGGTGGTTTTGGGTCCTGGTCCCTAAAGGACTGGTCATAACTCCTTTGAGATGGGGCTTTACCTTCAGACTCCCCACGAGCTGGCTGATGGCTGGTATATCTGCTGCATCCTGAAACAGAGTTTCGGGTGGGGACTGAGGTTGACTCCTGGCCCAGAGCAAAGCTGTGACGTCTTAGGAAGTGGGGCGACTCTGGGTCCTGGAGATGTTTTGTGGGTGGGACTGACCACTTGGGGCCTCTGTGGAGGGCAGGGCTGGCCTGGTTCCTGGGGACAGAGGCAGAAACTTCATGAAGAGGCTCCGATGTGGAGAGGAGATGCCAGTGAACAGCAGGAGGCGGCTGTGGACAGTGGGAGGACAGCCAGGTGTTCCATGGGGGTCTTAGGATGTCGGCCTGGGCAGGAGCTGCCTCTCAGAATAGTGTGGCAGTCTCAGAATAGTGCGGGGTCCTTTTGGGACAGTGTCTGATGATGTGGGGACCCAGGAGAGGTTCTGGACAGAAAGTCTCTCTGAGGCCACCTGGGACAGGTGAGGTGTTGACAGACAGCATGGGTGCTGCCGAGGCCGTGGGCTCAGCTTTGGGTTCTTCTTCCTTCTTCTGAGACAAGCATATATTTTCCTCCTGTGGTGGGAGGCAGGCAGTGGATGTGTCAGGCGGCATGGTGGGCAGGCAGCGCTGGTCTCTAGGAAACTCTGTGGATGGGTGCCAAGGAGATGGCCTCAGGACCCTGCAGTGGGTGGGTGGCTTCCACCCCTCGTGCTGGGAGCAGGCAGGGTCTGAGATTTTGGGAAACCTGGGCCAGCAATTGTGGTGGGTAGGAGAGCTGGGGAGGGGATGCCACCTCACTCTGGGGCCCTGGAGATAAACTCACAATAAAAATAAAATCTAAGCCAGGCGTGGTGGCACATGCTTGTAATCCCAGTACTTGGGAGGCTGAGACAGGAGGATCGCAGGCTCGAGACCAGCCTCAGCTACTTAGTGAGGCCCTCTTCAGCTTAGTGAGACCCTGTTTCAAAATAAAAGAATAAAATATTGGGCTGGGGGTAGAGCTCAGAGGTTGAATGCCCCTGGGTTCAATCCCCAGTACCACACACACACAAAAAATCTAGCCTGGCACAGTGGTTCACACCTGTGATCCCAGGTACTTAGGGGGTTGAGGCAGGAGGAACGCAAGTTCAAGACCAGCCTGGGTATCTGAGCAAGACCCTGTCTCAAAATAAAAAATAAGAAGGAACTGGGAGTGGTGGCACATGCCTGTAATTCTACTCAAGAGTCTGAGACAGGAGGGTCACAGGTTCCAGGTCAGTCTCAGCAACTTAGACCCTCAGAAATTTAGTAAGATCATGTTTCAAAATAAAAAGGGCTTGGGGTGTAACTTAGTGGTAGAGTGCCCTTGGGTTCAATCCCCAGTACCAAAACAACAACTGGAACAATCCACACACTGAACACCACATTCACTCTTTTTTTTTTTTTTTGCGGTACTGGGGATTGAACCCAGGGGCATTCTACCTCCAAGCTACACCCCCAGCCCTATTTTTTATTCTTTATTTTGAAACGGGGTCTCACTAAGTTGCGGAGGGCCTCACTAAGTAGCTGAGGCTGGCTGCGAACCTGCGATCCTCCAGTCTCAGCCTCCCAAGTACTGGGATTACAAGCATGCGCCACCACACCTGGCCACATTCACTTTTTCTGGCTGAAGCGGTAGGCCAGTAACTGCAAGCAGAAAGTGCCAGACCAGGTATCAGGAACTTGTAAGCATTCCTTGTACTGATTAAAGTGTCTGTTACCACATGCCTATAATCCAGTATTTGGGAGGCTAAGACAGGAGGATTGCAGTTTTGAGGCAAGCCTCAGCAACTTAGTGAGACCTTGTTTCAAAATAAAAAAATAAGTAAAGGGCTGGGGGTGTTGCTCAGGTAGAATGCCCCTGGGTTCAATCTCTAGTACCAAAAAAAAAAGTGTCTGCTGGTCTTGAGGATGCACTACTGGTCATGTGTCCTCTGTGGCCTGGGCTTTGTGCTCCTGAGCAGTGAGATCCTCAGAATTTCAGGTGAGGATTTCAGGTGCTGTGTGACCTGATGCTCACATCTTACAGACCAGATTCATGGTGTAGTTGAGGTGTCGGTTCTATACTGGCATGATGGCAGAGCCTGGGAGCTGCCTCCCTTCCCCCCACCTCTGTCCCTGCTTCCAGGCCTGGCAGTGAGGCCTGCGGGGGACGGTTGAGCTGCCCCAGATTCCTATGGGGTCAATGGGAGGTGTTGACCCAGGCTTGGGCATTTGGCCATAGGCCTGAGCTTGGCCTTTGTGCACCTCCTGCACTGTGGGGTCCCACACGGGATGTTGGTCAGGTGGGATGGCAAGTTGGCTCTGTACCCAGACTGTGCTCTGTCTTTTGAGGCAGGTGCTCGGGTTCCTCCTTGTTATCCCACAGTGCACACCCACCTGGCCCTGGGGTGTCTGTTGAAATCGACCCTGGAGTGCTTTCGAGTGTCCCACAGATGGTGGGGTGCTCGGCAGAGGCAGCAACTGTGGGACAGGATGGACAGAACCCAGGCTTAGATCCACTGGGGTTCCAGGGACTGGGACTGACCTGCTATCCCCTCAGAAATGGGCTCAGACACCTGCCCCGCCCTGCCCCTCCCATGGACTCTGGCAGGAGTTCAGGGAGGCTGATTGTCTCCTTTCCCTGGGGTATTTGACTTTCAGCAGGAGACAGGGCTGCTAAGCCTTAATGCAGAGGAATGGGTACGTAATGTGGAATGTCAGTTCTGGCCATCTGGCAGCAACAGCGCCATCTTCCCCAGAGAGCCAGCTCCCCAGCTTTCCGGCCAGCACCAGGGTTCCCCATCTCCTATTCTGCCCTTGCCATGGCCGCAGGAGGTGTGCTAGAAGCCGGGGCCCAGGCAGCTTCAGGCTGAATGCACGCATGGCCTGGCCTGGGCCGTTGTGCCAGAGGCAGACGAGCTCGCTGTGAATCAGAAGTTCTAGTTCCTGCACAACAGAGGTGCTGTGGGCTGGAAGCTGGTCAGGGGTATGTGTGTGTGCATGTGTGAGCCTCACTTCCTACCCAGCCAGGAGGACAACTGCTGCCACTCCACATGATTGCATTGGGAGTGTTTTGCATTTGGCTGCAAATCGATTGTGTTGCATAATCGTCAAGAAGACCAGAGCACAGGAACAGGCTGCTCCTCCAGGGGTGTGGGCGGGGTGGTCAGGCAGGAGGTGACCCCAAGCCCTGGGGGACCCAGGACGGGCAGGACCTGCTCACCCTGTGCCTGCCACCTCTGTGGGGCTTTCCCTGGCACCTGAGCAGCACAGCCCTCTCTCTCTAACACTCTGAAGAAGTGCAGCAGGCAGGCACACAGCTAGCTCCAGGCTAGGGGTGGGCGGGGGCTGTTTGGAGCTGCCCTCCCTGGGCTCAGCCACCTGGGGAAACAGGCTGCTCCAGGTGGGGGCTGGTGAGGGTGGGGACTCATCTGGTTCCAGGGAACAGGTGCAGCAGGGCGGGTCTGGATTCTGTTCTGTTCCTTTAGTTCTCAGGGCGCTGTATCAGATATGAGTGTGGCCTCCCTTGTGCCCTGGGTTTGGGTTTGGGGCTCTGCGAGAGGCTCAGCGCAGGCTCCTGTCGGTGATCACGCATGGCCTTTTAAACACACAGCTGCTGGTTGTGAGTGTAAGGTCAGAGGGCGGGCCGCAGCTTCCAGCCAGGCGTCCCACCCCTTCAAAACCAGCTGCTGTTCCTGAGCCTGAAAAACCAGCCCGACTTGCCAGGAGCTCCAGCTGCCTCAAGAGTCTCAGAGTTTGGGGGTGGCTTCGATGTGCGTGAGGGTTGCCATCAAAGTCTAGAACAGAAGAGAAATGTCATCGCTTCCCAGAAGCAGAGAAGCTGGGGGCTAGTGCTTTCAGATGCTTCTCATCTCTCTGGTTGTTTAGTTTCTGGCCTCTGTGGCTTCTTTTAGGCCACTGTGCACCTCACTCCACCTCGGTCCACCTGGCCATGCTGGGCTGTGTGTGTCCTCCCGTGAAGCTTTCCTCTGGACTGTGTGTGCCTGCCCTGGCCATCCTCACTGGGCAGTCCTGCCCACTGGCTGGGCCAGCCATCGTCCTCTGCTAACTCTCCTCCCCATACAGTGGTCCTGCCTGGAGTACCGTTGCCTCCAACCATCCTCTCAGCTGGCACCTGCTGTCTGGCCTAGGCCCTGTGATGCTGTGTCCTTCCTCATTCAGTTCATTTTATGCACTTTCCTGAGTGACTCCAGAGTGTCCACTCCCCTGTCCCACTGTGGCATCCTTGACCAGCATATTTCACAGCCATAATGGTGTGGCTATAATCCCAGTACTTGGGAGGTTGAGACAGGAGGATTGCAGATTCAAAGCCAGCCTTAGCAACTCAATGAGGTTTGTATCAACTTAGTGAGACCCTGTTTCCAAATAAAAATTAAAATGGGGCTGGGTTATAGCTCAGAGGTAGAATGCCCTTGGGTTCAATCTCCAGCACCACAAAACAAACAAAAAAACGGTTCCCAGCTTATCAGTGGAGTCCATGCTGAGTTTCCCACAAAGGTGAACTGTGCCATGAAGCTCAGGTTAGGAGAGGGATGCTTCTGGGCTGGAGGTTTGTCAGCGTGGCCGTAGGTGGCCTGGGCCCGCTGAGGCTCTAGCTGGGTGGGCAGGCTGCTGGCCACCCTTGGGGTGCCCACACCTTCTGCGGGAGGGTGGATGCAGCTAGAGCAAGCTCCAGTGAGGGGGGGTTCGCTGTTCTTTCTCCCCGGAGGTTGGCTGAGGTCCCTGGGCAGGTGAGTTGGGAACGAAGCGTGAGGGCTTGGAGATGCGGCACACTCAGGCCCAGGATCCTGTCTTGGCATGTGGCCTGGACCCTTATGTAGCCTGAGGTGTTTGCCTTCTCAGGGGGGGCTGCCTGGCCCAGCTTGGGGGACTCATGGCCTGCGGTGCTTCAGGGCCGCTCCTGGAGCCCAGTACCTCTTCAAGGGCTTGCAGCCCCATGTGGCCTGGATCCCTGGTCCCTGCCCAGTCAGCTGTCCTCCTACCAGAAAGGGACATTCAATGGGCTGTGGTCACTTTGGGCTTGATCACCGAGGCTGTCCCACTTGGACAGGGGACCCCAGCCTCAGGGGTCTGACCCTATGGGCACTGAGCAGGTGCTGGCCAGGGTGGAAGGTTCTCCTGAGTCTCCTGTCCTTAATAGACATGCTGCCCTAAATGCAAGTCTCCCCACACCAGCACTGCCTGTCACCTGCAGCCTTGCCCAGTGGGGCCCAGATGGGTGGCCAGCTCCCAGCCAGTGTGGGTATCCAGTGTGCACAGGGGCCATAGCCTAGCCCTGCAGGAGACCCCCCACCGCAGCCTCAGGGCGGGGGGGCAGCGACCCTAGAGGTAGAGTCTGCAGTGTGAGTTAGTGCATGTCACAGGAGGGGCAAGGGCCCAGGCTGGGGCTGGGGGTCTGAGGGGTAGATTGTCTCAGGCTTCCAGGGCTGTGGCACAGCCATGCCTGTCAGCAGGAGGTGCTGGAATCTAGAGCTGGGTGGTAAGGAGCTCGATCTCTGGAGGGCTGTGGAGCTGGCGGTGGAGGTGCCAACAGGTGGTTCTTGTTCTGTGGCATCTGATAACTTAGTGGAAGCAAAGGCGCTGACAGGCGGGTAGCTAGTGAGTCAGTGCTGTGGACCTGGGAGGCACCCAGCACCGCCTGTTGGGGCAGGCTCCAAGCCAGGGCTCCAGACATCCAGGTCTGCAGACACTGTGCCTGCCCAGAACGCCACAGACCCAGAGCCTGGTCTCTGGTCTCTATGGACCCTGTGTGCGGACCCCTGGGGCTCCATGTACTTTCTGGATCCAGGGACCCCAAGCTCCTGCCTGGAAATGCTCATGTGTTCATAAATCGGCTCCAGGGTTGACTTGTGTGCTGCTCAGTCCCCAGCCAAGTCACCAGCAGTTGGGGGAGGGAGTCCTGTGTATTTGCCAGTCAGGTGACGGCTCAGCCTAGGGTTGGTGGGGGTGGCTGCCAGGTATGCGAGGGCCTTAGCTCCTTCAGGGCCAGGGCACCCCAAGGCAAGGGCTGTCCCAGAGCGTAGAGAGGAAACAGATTTCACATCTGAGAACCCTGGAGTGTAGGGAGGCTGTGCTGCAGGGAAGGAGTCTGGAGTTTCTGTTTCACATCTGGGGAAGTGGGGCGAAGGGCATGGTGAGGGCCATCCCTGGAAGTATGTTATGTAAGTCTGGTTTGGCCAGCGAGGGACAAGCAGACGCAGTGCCTCTGGGTTCTTTGGGCTTGCAGGAGGGTTCTGTGAACAGGGCTTGGTCTGAAGGGTCGTCCCAGGGCCAGTGGGATCTGGGGAAGAGGCTGCACTGATGGTCCTGACCCAAGGCCTCACACCTGCCGCAGGTGGATGGACACATCCCCGTGACCCCTTTGCAGAATCTTGACCTTGTTGCCATCTAGGCAGTGCCCGGGTCCTGGCAGGACGCGACCCTCCTTTTGGACTGTAGTTGAAAATAGATCTGGGGAAGTGGGCATTTTGTTCTGTAGGAACTGCCCAGGGCAGGGAGGCAGTCCTCGTATTTTGTGGTGTGATGGTTGAGGCGGGGGTGACTGGGCCAATGATATGACTGACATGGTCTCAGCTTGGCTTGGGGTCAGTTTTGCATTTGTGATGGGAGAATGATGGTTAATTGGTAGACTCACTGCTCATCTGGCATAACTGTGTAACAAGGTCCATGGGTGTGGGTTTAGCCTCTCTCCAGCCTCAGTGGGAGGTGATTGAGCTTGACCTTAACATGAGCCCTCAAGTGTGGCCGTGTGGGAGCTGGGGAGGGTATGCATCAGCCAGAGTTCCCCAGCACCGTGAGTGTGCTGGGGCCTGCCCTGTCCAGGCTGCGTCCTGACCTGTGCTCTGCTTGCTCCTCAGCCCCGTGCCGCCCATGCAGTGACACTGAGGTCCTCCTGGCCGTCTGCACCAGTGACTTTGGTGAGTACCCTCTTCTTGGCGTCTCCTGTGCCTGCTGTCCCTGCCTTGTGGCCTCACAAGGTGACCCAGATGCAAAGCCTCTGTGTGGACACACTCCTTCTCTTGCTCTCACCTGAAAAGCAGGTGTGCAGCATGGCTGTGTGTCAGACCTGCAGTGGAAAGAGAATCTGCATCTCAGTGTCAGCATTGGGAATGGCACCCAGGCAGCTTCCTGCTATTAAAACTGAGTTTTTTTTTTTTAAAGCCGGGAGTGGTGATACACGCCTGTAATCCCAGTACTTGAGAGGCTGAGACAGGAGGATTACAGGTTTGACGCCAGCCTCAGTAACTTAGTGAGACTTTCAGCAACTTAGCAAGACCCTGTTCCAAATAAAAAATAAAATAGGGCTGGGAGTGCAACCCAGAGGTAGATGCCCTTGGGTTCAATCCCTAGCAACACACACACACACACAAAATTAAGCTTTTTAAGGGCCTTTCTCAATGACAGAGCTTGGGTTGGGCACCTGGTCCTGATGCCTGGTGCAGCCAGGGGTGTGCGCAGGTGACATGTGTGCCTGTAGGGCCATGCTGATGAGTGTCTCCTTCCTCTGCAGTCGTTCGAGGCTCTATCCAGGACGTCACCCATGTACCTGAGCAGCAGGAGTCTATCATCCACCTGCGGGTGAGCAGGCTCTACCGGCAGAAGAGCAGGGTCTTCCAGCCATCACCTGAGGACAGCGGCCACTGGCAGGGCCATGTCACCACACTGCTGGAGTGTGGTGTGCGGCCGGGGCACGGAGACTTCCTTTTCACCGGCCACATGCACTTTGGGGAGGCTCAGCTCGGCTGTGCCCCACGCTTCAGTGACTTCCAGAGGATGTACAGGGACGCAGAGGAGAGGGGGCTGAACCCCTGTGAGATGGGCACAGAGTGACTGCGGGGCAACCTGGTGCTGCCCACTCTCTCCTAACGAGCCACTGGCTGCCATGGGTGTTCAGACCCGGTGTGGACCATGGTGGGTCTCAGACCCGGCTCGGGTCTGTGTACCTCAAGCTGTGGAGGTACATGTCGCTCCCACCCCACCAGGTCTCACACAAGGATGCCTGGCCCATTGGAAATGCTGTAAAATGCAAACTAAGTTATTATATTTTTTTGTAAAAAAGAAATATCCATAGGAAACCACCTTCTGTGTCCTGAGATGGCTTGGTGTGCCTTTACTGCTGTTGGGAATCGTCTGGTGCTGTCACATTCGGCCTGGCGTGTCAGGGAGGCGCTGGGCGGGGGGCGCGGTGATAGTCAGTGGGCTTCATGAAAAGCCTGCGTGCCACTTGGAGTCATGACTCCTGTGATGGAAATTCACAGAGCCAAATATGTATGTCTTTTTAAAACCTTTTTTTAAAAAAAAAAAAAAAAAAGGATGGGCTTTGCAGCTGTGGTCCTCTTCGGGCTGCAGGCTGTTTCTATACCAGAGAATAAAGACCAGGATCCGACCCCGCGTGGTGTCCATCTCCGCTGCGCAGGCCTTCTCTGGGTTGCCCTGGCCCTTTCTTCAGGGCCCCTCACATGACATAAGGGGGTGCTGCCTACCACTCTACTTGTGCCTGTCAGACCACCCTCCCCTCCACACCTGCCACTACTTCCTGTTAGCCTGGGTCCTGCAGTTTGACCCCAGCTCCCTGGGTGCCTGAGCCCAAGTCTCCAGACACCTAGGGACTGGTCTGGGCTGGGGTCGGTGTCCCCTGTGACTTCAGAGGATGAGGTAGGTTTTTGTGGCTATCATGACAAACCACAGATTGTGGGGCTTAGACAACAAGTAGTTGTCTCTCAGTTCTAGAAGCCAGAATCCAAAATCGGTGTTGCGGGGCTGGGTTCCCTCTGGAAGCTACTGGGAAGGCCCTTCCTTGTCCTTCTGACTTCTGGTGACTCCAGGGGTCTCTGCTGTGACCACATCACTCCAGTCTCTGCCTCCCTGTCACCCCCACCCTGGGTATGTCTGGGTCCAAATTTCCCTCCCGTGATGACATGGATCATTGGATTAGGGCCACTGGCTGACCTCATCTCAACCTGACCCATCCACAAGGACCCCGTTTTCAATTAAGGTCATACTTGGAGGTTACAAGTGGACATGAAATTTGAGGAGAGAATATTCACCCCAGTATCGGGGATCCTGGGGTGACAGGTAACCTGACCGACCTTGCATCCTCTTTTATGAATCCAGTGGCTCCTGCTGTGCAGCTGTTGAGTCCAGAGGGACCTAGGAAGGCTGATGTGCCCAGTGAGCACCATGCTGGCTCACCAATACTCCTGCACGCCGGGCAGCCTGGGGAGGCACTGCACTGGCTCAGGTTTGTTTCAGTTCCGGTGTGCATCGGCTCAACTGTGCCGGCTCAGGTGTGTACTGGTTCAAGCATGCACCAGCTCAGGTGTGTGCTATCTCAAGTGTGTACCATCACAGGTGTGAGCTCCACAGGTCTGCAAGCTCTCGCAGGTCACAACAAGAAACAGCAGTGTTTGTGCCAGTCCTGGCCCTACCGTGGCTGGTGACGACACCTTGTGCCAGCAGGGCAGGTCGCAGCACAGAGGTGCCAGGCCAAGCAAGAGGGAGTCTAACCCACCCGGCTCCTGCCTTCCTGGCAGCCAGTGGTGGTGGAGGAAGCTGCAGAACAGGAACAGCGGGTTTGGCAGCTTCCTGTCATTACAGGGAGGTTGGGGTCAGCCCGGAGACTCTGGACTGGGTTCTTGCAGATATCTTGGGGAGGGCAGGGCTGGAGACAGGTGGGGAAGTGTCCTCCTGGGGTGGGGATGGGCTGTGGGTGCCAACCCCACCCGTGGCGGAGTCCCCAGGCCCTGCAGGTGGGAACAGGCTGTGCCTGGTGCTGGCACCCAGGAGTCTTGTTTTCTCATGGCTCGGGCTGCTGGGCCGATGGGAGCCAGTGGGTCCACATTGTCTAGTAACTGCAGCGCCTGCCTCTCTGACCAGAGCCCTCCTGCTGTCAGAGCCCCCAGCTGCTCTCCCACCCCAGAACACTATGGGGCTGGGATGCCTCAGGGGGACCCGAGGAGGCCCACACAACCTGACACTGTGTGGGAGGGGATCCGGGAGCCTCCTTGTGGTTCCACCCAAAGGTCAAAGTGAAGCCCTGTAGGAGTCCCCTGTGTGCTGTTCCCCAAATCTCACCTTTCTTCTGGCCCAAATACAAATATTTCTCCCCGAACTACCCCTCACTGTCCCTCACCCTCACTGACCTCTTCAATCACTGTCCCTTCTCCTCACTGTCCATTTCTTCACTGTCCCCTCCTTGCACTGTCCCCTCCCTTCACCGTCCCTTCTCCTCACTGTCCACTCCCGTCA
>PVJS01011051.1:0-46600 GCA_004027185.1 Glis glis | reverse complement strand
CTCTCTCTCTCTCTCTCTCTCTCTCTACTTAGTGAGACCCTCTGCAACTTCGTGAGACCTGGTTTCAAAATAAAGTATAAAAAATAGGGCCGGGGGTGTAGCGCGGAGGTAGAACGCCCCTGGGATCAATCCCCAGTACCACCAAAAAAAAAAAAAGGAACTTCGCAAGCATGGGACATTGATAAGATATTTTCTTATCAATGTCATCATAATCATCACCATTCTCAAACTCTCTTCCTGTCTAAATCAAGTAGAAGCTCATAGTTCATGAGTACTTGTCAGCCATGATGCTGAGTACTTTTCACCTCTGACCCCTTCGTCCTTACACTGAACCTACAGGATAGTTAGGGTTATTATCCCACAGGTTAGACATCTGGGGCCAAATGATCCAGAGCCTATGCTGGGATTCCACACTGCCCACATATGTAATTTAATGCATTCTGTAAGTACATAAAAGTATAAGAGAAACGGGCAGAATAATTTTAATGTAATTTTATTTGACACACTATATCTAAAACAGTCACTTAAATATGTAGTTAATAAAAATTAATGTATATATTTTAATCTTGTGTAGAAAATTAAAAACTAATGCCGGGCGTGGTGGTGCACACTTGTAATCCCAGTACTTGGGAGGCTGAGGCAGTAGGATCACAGGTTCAAGGACAGCCTCACCAAGTAGTGAGACTCTCATCAACCTAGCAAGACCCTGTTTCAAAATAAAAATTAAAAAATAGAAATGGGGGTGTAGCTCAGAGGTAGAATGCCCCTGGGTTCAATCCCCAGTACCACAAAAAAAAAGAAAATTAACTCAATTAAAAAATTAAATAGCTCAAAAATATTCTTAAGATCTCTGAGATATTAATTCTTAAAAAAGGATCCTAATACTCATGAATTAAATTATTCAAGACCACATGACTCATTTGTGTCCAGACAGAGTTGAAGGTATTTCACATTTTTTTTTAAAAAGGTATTTTTTGGGTAACGCCTAGAAGCATCGGTTCTATTGGATTTCTCATTAATACACACTTGGCCAAATTTCAGTGTGTATTTGTATGTACATACAATTCATCTTGGTTTGGATTACCCGCATTTCACATGTTCAGAAGTCTTATGTGGTCACTAGCTAATGAACTGGACAGGCCAGAGATACAGTTTTTAATGCATAATGCCCCTATTTAGGGTAAAGACATTTTAGGAACTCATCCTAGGTAATCTAAGCTTTTGGTGTTGATTATTCATATAGTTCATCTGATTGTAAGGAGAAGAGAAATGTTCTGTCTTTGCATAGTACGTGTTTGTCTCTGATTGGAACTTTAACGCAAATAACATGGACACACGATGGAGAGACGTGTTCTTGAGTGCCTCAAAGGTCCCTATATGTGATGCTTCTGGCGTCCCTAATTGTAATGAGCACTGAAAGGTTGCAGATCATCATGGATGGATGGATAACTCTGATTTTCAATCTGCCCTGGGGAAGTGGAGAAGACTAATTAATGCTGCAGTTGGCAAATCTCTATGGGCATTAGCATCAGCAGTAAACAAAATAAATAAGCTCCAAGTTATGATCACGGGGAGGGGCTCTCTGAGATAGTTGGCTCTTTAAAATGGGTCCTAATACTCATGAAGGTGACCTACCACTGGATTAAATGACTCACAACCACATGACTCATTTGTGTTAAGATGGATGTGAGCACATTTTTTTCATATAAAGAGTACATTTTAGGTAATAGTCCCTGACACATTGATTTTCTTTGATTTCTTGTAAGACATTTTAGCATATAACAAAAATACATTACAGGGAAATTACACCTTTAGGGAATTACTATCTGTCTGCATAAAAAGATACACTAGTAGTTTGACAAAGTTGATGTCCATTCTCCCAAAATGCTTTTCACCATCAGGACAGAGGTCCTCATGAGAGGGATCGTATCATTTTTATCAATAATTTTTTTTTGTGACACTGGGGATTGAATCCAGGTGTGTTCTGCCTCTGAACTACACCTCCAGCCTTATATTATTATTATTTTTTTTGTGGTACCGGGGATTGAACCCAGAGGGGTTCTACCTCCGAACTACACCCCCGGCCCTATTTTTTATACTTTAATTTGAAACCGGGTCTCACGAAGTTTTGGAAGGCCTCACAAAGTAGAGAAAGAGAGAGAGAGAGAGAGGGAGAGAGAGAGAGAGCTGAGGCTGGCCGCGAACCCGATCCTTCAGTCTCCGCCTCCCAAAGTACTGGGATTACAAGCGTGTGCCACCATGCCCGGCTATTATTTTATCTTATTATTTATTTATTTATTTATTTATTCATTTATTTATGTATTTATTTATTTATTGCGGTACTAAGGATTGAACCCAGGGGCATTCTACCTCCGAGCTACATTCCCAGCCCTATTTTTTTATTCTTTATTTTGAAACAGGGTCTCACTAAGTTGCGGAGGAGCTCACTAAGTAGCTGAGGCTGGCTGCGAACCCAGATCCTCCTGTCTTAGCCGCCCAAGTACTGGGATTACAAGTGTGCGTCACCACGCCCGACTCTATTTTATTTATTTTTTTTATTTTGAAACAGGGTTGCACTATATTGCGGAAGGCCTCACTAAGTGGCTGCGACTGACTGTGAACCTAGGATCCTCCTGTCTCAGCCTCCCAAGTACTGGGAATTCATTCCTATTAATTTTAAAGTAAGCACTATGGAACTGATAGTTTCATCACCACTCTGCACACAGTGACCTGTTGGATTTCCCTTTGTAATCTGGAAGATGAGCTCCACTAGCAAGAGTAGCTAGCTCTAGCAACAACCCTGCTCTAGATACATAAAGCTTCACCCAGGCATGTAGTACCAACATGGTAGAAGGCTGACTTTGGGCTTACTTTATAATTCTATTTATTAAGTTAATTTAGAATATGTAAACTGATTTATTGTGAGATTTAAAAGTCATTTCCCTCAAGAGAACCCAGAATATTAAGTTAGCCATTGTTGTTTTTTTTTAAAGGCAATTTTGACTTAATTTCAGGGGGCAGGCAATTTAATGTCAGCATCCCATAATTTTTGCTACACAGTATCATGTTCTCTCTACTTTCCACTGGGAAGTCAAAAATCTATTTGAGAGGTTACAATTATGTCAGAGTATTTCAGAGAGAGAGAGAGAGAGAAAGAGAGAGAGAGAGAGAGAGAGAGAGAGAGAGAGTGTGTGTGTGTTCAGGGATCACTTCTATCTACAGCCTCAAATTTTCACTTTGTCTTCATTTCATTATCTACAATTTATACTTTCTTTTGGGTACTTGGGAACCCCACACACTAATCTGTTGAAAACTGAGTTTAATAATTTCAAGCAACCCATTCATTTTGTAGCCTCATCGTAGGTCATTTTCTTTCTGTGTTGCTTCCCATTTAAATTTTCCCTTTTCCTTATTTTCCTGCCCAAATCTAAATTCTGATCACCCAAGTGTAGTCAACTGTTGCTACCTCAAAGCAAATCTCCCTTGCTGGGGGTGGTGACACACATCTGTAATCCCAGTACTTGGGAGGCTGAGACCTCAGGATCATAGGCTCAAGGCCACCAGCCTCAGCAACTTAGTGAGGTCCCTCACAACTTAGTGAGATACTGTTTCAAAGCAATACAAAATGAAATAGGACCAGGAGTGTAGCTTGGAGGTAGAACACCTCTAGTACCCCCCCCAAAAAATTTTTAAAGCTCAATTCTCCCAACTTTAGGCTCTGTACCTTCCTTTGGGGATCCTGAGATTATCTTTTTTCAAAATACCATTTTGATTAAGTCACCATCCAGTTCATAATCCTGGCAGGGTTGGATAATCTGGAATATTTACAAGTGCTTGGCTATTTGGTAGGCTTGGATTTGAAATGGCAGGTCCCTATCTACAGGCAAAAGACAAGTCTAAAGTCAGTGGCTTAACCTTTGAACCTTCCACCCCCCACTCAACTTGCTGCCCTCAATTATTAGTGTCAATTCAATGCCCAGTTTTATTCAAGCAAATTTATTTTTCTTGACCCCTAGGAAAGTTTTGTGACAGTTTCTCTGTCATTTTCCTTAACCATCAGGCCATACTCTTCTCTTGCTCTTAAACCATCTTCTTTCCTCCTTCAAAACTTGATAGACCTAGCTGGGCATGGTGGCACACACTTGTAATCCCAGTACTTGGGAGGCTGAGACAGGAGGATCTGAGTTCGCGGCCAGCCTCAGCTATTTAGTGAGGCCCTCTGCAACTTAGTGAGACCCTGTTTCAAAATAAAGAATAAAAAATAGGGCTGGGGGTAGAGCTTGGAGGTAGAAACCCCTGGGTTCAATCCCCAGTACTGCAAAAAAAAAAAAAAAAAACTTGGTAGACCTACCCAAAAGGGATTGAAACCAGACTACCATAGTAACACATGCATATCTATGTTTATAGCAGCACAATTCACAATGAATGGGTTACAAAATTATGGGCTATACACACAATGGAATTCTACTCAGCCATAAAGAAGAACAAAACTATGTTATTTGCAGGAAAATGGAAGGAACCGGAGAATATTATGCTAAGTGAGATTAGTCAGTCACAAAAAAATGAAAGGTCAGATGTTTTCCCTCATGTGTGGAACCTAGGGAGAAATTAGGATACATAAGGGACTCTAGACAAAAGAGAAGAAACCCTAGTTGACTGATGGAGGGTCCTAAGGGAGGGAGGTGTTGGAGGGAGGGAAATCTGGCGAAGGAAATGCTTCAATGGACATAGTGTATATACACAGAATTATCAATGCCAACCCCAATGCTGTGCACAGGGAGGGTGAGGGAGCGGGGTGGGAGTTAGAGGGAGGCTCACCAAGTGCTGTGTGCATGTATGTCTCTAACAGTCTGAACTGCATCATGATGTATGATTACAGTGCACCAATAAAAAAAAAAAATTGAATAGACCTGAAAAAAAAGTCTTGCTAGAACCTACTGGCTGCCATTTCTAGTAAGTGTTTCCAGGAAGCTCCTTACAGCCTAATCAGTTTTATACTCAGCTTCTTGTCAGAACCTCTGCACTAAGATTTCACCAGGTTGTTGCCTCCTGGTTTCATACGTTCGGGCATGGTGGGCCTCCTCAACTGGAAGCTTATAAACTGGTACTCAAGGAAGGAGCATGCCACCACAATTAGTAGTCCTCAGACAAGCATTGGTGCAATTTGGGCATGGTAGATATGGAATAAATATTATTACTGTTGTTACATTTCATTTCCCTCCCTTTCAGCCTCACCATGGTTGGGATGGTTGGATAATTATTGTTATAACATCTCCCACTTTATTGTAAATGGCACCCTCAATATCTCATGGCTTTGGAAAAGGATGTAACATAGGCCCTTCTAGAATCCTACCTCCTCACAAAGGAGATGAAATTAAATATTCAGTGCAGGTAGTTACCCAACCAAACAGCAGCTCCTTTTTAGATTTATTGGAACATCCAGGTGCAGAGACATTGTGGACAAAGGAAATATTAATGACTGAATGTAGGCTAGGAAGCCACACACTCCCCTTAACTCTCACCTACATGTTGCTTGAGATCCGCTGAAGAGGAATGAATCTTCATTTTTACTCTAGGTTTCCAAGAGCCCCATAGCTGTATCGTCTATCTGTATGTAGATGCACATACTCGTAATGTTTCCATAGTTACTGGAGCAATTATATCTTCCCTCACATTTTTCCTTCATGCTTTAGAATTCAACTCATCTATCCAGAGACTGATTGACTACCTGATTACAATTTTAGTTCAGAGACTTATTAATAGAGAGAAGTGTAGACTAATGGTTTCATAGTCTTCATGAATTAACATTATAGATTTCCCTAAGTGTGATTAAATAGGAGAGAAAGATGTACCAGAATGTTGAAATCTTGGGAACATTTTTACTATGCATTATAAGAATTATTATATAGAAGGGAAAGAAATAAAAGGAAAAGCAACTAATCTCTTTTGTAAAATGCTCACATTGCACATTTACAATTAAGCTGTTCTGATTTCTGTAATTAAAATAATTTCCTCTGAGAGGCCTTAATCGTTCGTGCCCACGAGTAAAAAAAGGCTGTTGTCATGAATGAACGATTGAAAGAAAGGTCTTATTCAGATGCACTGGTTCCTTTGAGAAATCTTTGAAAACAAACCAGGCATGAAAAAGACAATCTGCAGGGTAGACCAGGGTTGTTTTAGCAATGCAGGGGATGTACAGCTTGTGCATTTATCCATCTCTCCATTCGGCAAACATTTATTGAGCACAAACTCTTTGACAAGTGCAATGGGTACAAAGATGAATAAGGCCTACCTCTGCCCTAGAGGATTCTCATTCTAAAGTGGGTACCAGCCAAATGAACAGTAGAAGACAATGACAGGTACCTCCTGTCAATGGACTACCTATGGACTGAGACAGGTATTCATGGGTCATAAGAATTCAGGTGAATATTGATACAAGCTCAACCTATGCGGCCCCTATCACCTTAGATCATCTAGGCTCATAAATTCTAAAGGCTATATAAAAATTCAGTGTGTATTGAGAAAGCAATACTACATAAAAATTAGTTAATAGGTATTGATTATTCACAAATTATATGCTACTGTCACTATGGATATTTTACTATGTGTTATTATACATGCACATAATGTGAATATATGTTATACCAAGAATATAATATGAATAGAAATTGGGGGAAAGTAAAGAAAGGAGAAGCTTGGTGTAATCCAGAGCTCACAGAACAGGAATAGGAGCTACCTGGGGTTGAATTCTTACTTGGATCCTAATTAGTTGCCTATATAAATTCATTTCTTCTCTCTCTTTGGCAAAGTAGGGGACTAGACTGGATAAAATGTTTTATGAGAAGATTACCAGGACTGTAATTATTGGGGTCATAAGAACTAAGGTACATATTCGTGACTGTACATCTGGGCATTTAGAACTGATATGGCCAAGTAATCTTCTGGCAATTAGTCTGGAAGACCATAATGGCCATGACTTGCCTGAGTCTTTGAATATGGTTCTGGGATCTATGTAGCTACTTCTTCTGGCTGTCATTCTTGTAGTTGAACCAAATTCTAATTTGGGGTGACACAGCTTATTTTGATAATAACTGGGTATTGTTCTGTTCATAAATCACTTCAAATTTCAAATTCCAAAGGCGCCATTGAGCAGTAGGATATCTGTATGTGTAATGGGTTTCCATAGGCTCCAGGACCCAACCTCTCCCTATGGAGGAGTCAAATACCTACATCTACTGTGCTGCCTTTTCTCCCACAATTCGTAATTTTAATGAGGGCACTCATGATGTGTTAGGTCTTAATTCATATCACTGCCAGAGAGAATCGACGTCCTGCTGAAGAAATGGCACGTGCAATGTTCTCTATTGAATCCTACTTTTGATTGGCATGTGTGTCCTAGGAAAATTGGCCTGGCACCTTGCGGGAAGGCACAGGGCCATCTAACAGTTGGAGAGGAATTTAGGCTGCGAAGTGATCTCAAGGAAGTCGGCTGGGAAGATTCAGGAATGAAGCTCTGGCTCAATGGGGGAGAAGGAAATAAATATTCTTAGGAAAATCCTCTGCCTTGTGTGCGAGTTTCCACTAGCTGTAACCTTTCAAATATATCTCAGGAAGATTGGCAACCTCTTTTGCTAATTTGGAAGACCAATGTTTAAATTTTAATTGTAAAATAAAGTTGAATAATGGCATTATGTTTTTATTTACTCTATGGTTTGGGAAATCAATAGATTTCACAGGTGGATTTAGTATATCAAATCACAGTCAACAGACGGTGGTGTGTAGAATGGGATGAACACAGGATGTGAATCTTCGGCCACTTTTCACCTGGTGATAGTCTCTTGGTTATTGAACTTCTGCTGTTTCTTCTGCAGAGCGGGAATGATGGGAAGTGGAAATGAAATACTCACACTGGGTTCTGAAATAGTTACAAGAGACAGAAACATGAAAAATATGTTTGGTAAGCAAAATCAGGGTATTAACCATTAACAATATCATTGACCGATATGATAGTTTTCAAACTATATTCCAAAGTCATTGATTATAGAAACCTAATAGAGCAATATCGACTTTAAGAAGTATGGTATTCTATTTTGTGAATATACTGACCAGAACTTATTAGATACTATATTTGCTGTGAGAAACAAGCTCTTCTTATCTGTGCTCTTATTTTCATAACACACTGCCATCGGTGTTGCCAAACAAAGACAAACACGTGGGGGTCATCTGGGGCTGCATTATTTGCTAGTGTTTTTAAGTGTATGCACAACTCCTTTTGGAAATGCATCCTTTATGGCTACCCATCAGGTATACATGGGGTTGAATTACCTTGCAGTTTTAGTTGTACCCATGTTCTAATATGCAAAGTAAGGAAAAATGAGGACTGGTCATTTTATTTTATTTTATTTTATTTATTTATTTTTTTGGTACCGGGGATTGAACGCAGGGGCGTTCTACCTCCGCGCTACACCCCCGGCCCTATTTTTTATACTTTATTTTGAAACCGGGTCTCATGAAGTTGCGGAGGGCCTCGCTAAGGAGAGAGAGAGAGAGAGAGAGAGAGAGAGAGAGAGAGAGACAGGGAGAAAGAGAGAGAGAGAGAGAGAGAGCTGAGGCTGGCCGCGAACCCGGATCCTCCGGTCTCCGCCTCCCAAAGTACTGGGATTACAAGCGTGCACCACCACGCCCGGCTGGTCATTTTATAAAAGAGAATTTAGTCTTTAAAAAAATAAAATTCAGTAGACTACACACTCCTATTTTTTTTCTTTATGCTCCCTCCAATGTATCTTTAAGATTTTTGTTCTGGATCATCAATTAAAAGCAAAATAATTATTCCAAATAATTTCACAATTCTTCCTGGAAAATCTGAGGATTTAGTGAGTCATGGCCAATACTTTGAAATAAATACAACCGGGGTTAGACATATAGCTCAGTGGCAAGACCCTGGATTAACAACAAAAACCAAAAAATTAAATACTACCAATTCTTTCTAATGCAGAGTCCTGCAGAATAAAGTTAAAGGAGAAAACTTTCTTATTCATCAATCTCTCCACCTGTCCAATTAATAGTTGAAAAGCACTGGAAAGAAGCTTTCTCCCCCACAAACTCTATTCCTGTGCCCGTGGTTTTATTATTGTTCTTATATGAGAACAGGCTGTACTTCCCTTACTTCTACTTTTATTGTTCCCTGGGTGTTGACTTCAAAATTGTATTTCTTCTCTGTCGACTCTTCTGAATAGCTATGATCCAGTTTCCAACTTAAATATTCTACTTTCTCTCTCTTACTGGTTAGAATCTTGCACACAAGAAAACTAGCTTTTGTACTTATTAAGGTTTACTTTAGTATGAAAATTTATGTTTCTAATCTTAGTATTTTATCTCTCTTCGCATTGTTCAGGCAACATATACATCAGTTTCAAGGGGATCAAGTAGCAATTTAAAATCCAGTTGAAAAGATAATTACAAATTTTTTTTCTGGAGAAATTCAGAAAAGGTACTATTAACATTGTTCTATTTTTACTATCCATTGCCTCTTTTGACTTTGTAATAAATAATGAAAAAAAGTTTTACCTAGGAACCAAAATATGGTCCAAGGATAAACTACTTACATGGTAGGAATTGTTTGAAAAATTCAGCGAGTCCTCTTGGATATAATTCTAATAAGTTATAGGCACCTTCTCTGTTTGTCCGCAGATTATCTTCTCTTCTTGGTAAATTGAGTGGGTGTGTACAAGTTCTTAGCACCAGCATGGTAAAGGAACCATCTCATTTATAAGCCATGTAAAACAATTAGCTTATCATTTTACCATTTTTTACTACAAATTTTATTCCCTTTCAAAAATCACTAAGTAAGCCTTACAAAATCATTTGCAAGTCATTGTCAAATTCTTTTTTTTGGTGGTGGTGGACATTGAACCCAGGGGCATTCCCATTCTACCTCTTAGCTACACCCCCAGCCCTATTTTATTTTTTTTTTAATTTTTGAAACAGGGTCTCATTACGTTGCATAGGGTCTCGCTAAGTTGCTGAGGTTGGTCGCAAACCTGCAGTCTTCCTGCCTTAGCCTCCCAAGTACTAAGATTATAGGTGTGGGCCAAAATTCTTTATATTCAGAATGAATTGTTCTAATAGGCTTTCTATAAAATGTCTTGATTACTATATTTTCACTCAGAGAATCTTTAATTTAAGATGGAATCTTTAAATTTTACCGTGTGAGTGTGTATGTGTGTGTGTGTGTGCGCGTATGTGTGTGCGTATGTGTGTGGTGCTGGGAATTGAACTCAGAGACATTCTTCTCTACCCCGAACCCTTTTTTTTTTAAATTTGGAAACAGGATCTAGCTAAGTTGCTGAGGCTGGCTTTGAACCTCCAATCTTCCTGCCTCAGCCTCCCAAGTACTGCCTGTGCCACTACGCCCGGCTAAAGTTTACCATATTTAAAGCATGTACACATTGTTTTTTTTTTCTTTGTTACTCCATCCCTTTAGGCTAACATTATGGCAATAATTTTATCTCTGTGAGGTAGGACAGTTCATCAAACTCAAGACTCCCTTCCACAAATAATAACATATAATGATGTGTTTTCTGAATTTCCTTATGGCCTCTCCAGAAATGAAGATCAGTTTATTTTCATAATTTTATTTTCTAATATTAGAGTTACTGTTGCCCTTATGGTATGAGAAAATTTAAATGCTGTACGTGAACATTACCAAAAATTAGAGAACTATGCAAGTTAATAAAACACAATAGCATGTTCTTCGGGACACGATAGAATGACTGTAACTGTTGTCAGATGTCAGAATTGCTTTCGCCTTTCCCATAAATCACAGTGGGAGTATCATTATCATTTGTGATTAATGACACTTCATGTTGTGAATCTGATTACAACCGCAAAACAAAGAAAATAAAGAGCAAATCACTCATGAACACCTTACATGAAGAGGTTGGGATGTCTCTTCCAAATTAGCATAATTTGATTACTCAGCCGGGCTATTAGCACAATTCACTGAAACCCACAGAGACCTAACAAGAGATTTCCTGATGATATTCAGATCCTTTCAGAAACATTGAGTGAGCAGTTTGGGGAACAGCAATGACCTCTTTTCCTCCCTCCCGTTTCTTAGAAGTAGATATGCTTAAGCCTGACTATTTTGAGAAAAAAAAATTGTTTTTTTAAAAATGTACTCTTTAGTTCTTCAAGCTCCAAATCACTGTTGTCCCTTTACAAGACGGATTTATGTAGTTTTGTTTGAATTGTATTGTTAAAATTTCAAAGGTAATTTACAAAAGGCCTAAGAGAAGTTTTTCTTAGCGTTATACCTGTTAAAAGTAAACTTTTTTGCTGGGCACGGTAGTGCATGCTTGCAACCCCAGTACTTGGGAGGCTGAGACAGGAGGATCGCAGGTTCATGGTCAGCCTGAGCAACTTAGTGAGGACTTTTGTAATTTAATAAGACCCTATTTCAAAATAAAAAAAGAACAAAATAGGGCTGGGGGTGTAGCTCAGAGGTAGAATGCCCCTGGGTTCCATCTATCCCCAGTCACACACACACACACACACACACACACACACACACACACACGCACAGGCACGCACATACAAACATGATCTTTTTAAAACACATACCTTCATTGGTGAATTGTAATTATACAATATAATGAGGTTCAGAGTGATAGAAACATAGAAGCACACAGCGTTCGGTGTGTTTCTCAGGATTCCACCGTGTTCCCTCCTCCTCCTCCGGGTACATATTATTGAGATTAGTATTGATAACTTTGTATATGTACATAACATTATTTGAACTGTTTCCTTCATCAAGTCTCCTAGGCTGGGCGTGGTGGCGCATGCTTGTAATCCCAGTACTTTGGGAGGCGGAGACCGGAGGATCTGGGTTTGCGGCCAGCCTCAACTCTCTCTCTGTCTGTCTCTTACTACCTAGTGAGGCCCTCCGCAACTTCGTGAGACCCAGTTTCAAAATAAAGTATAAAAACTAGGGCCGGGGGTGTAGCTCAGAGGTAGAATGCCCCTGGGTTCAATCCCCGGTACCGCAAAAAAAAAAAAGTCTCCTTTTTCCTTCTTCTCCTCCCCCACCAAATCCCCTTCCTCTATTCTACTGGTATATCTCCTCATTCATCTGAAGTCCCTTTTGTTTCCCAATTTCTGTTTAGCTTCTACATATGAGAGAAAACATATCACCCTTCACTTTCTGAGAGCAGCTAATCTCAGCATAATAGTGTCCCATTTAAAACTGTTACTAATATTCAAAGAGTCTAGACTGAAAACAGAGCAGCTTTACCTAATTAAGACATGTTCTGGTCTTTAAGAAATATCTGTGTGCATAGAATACCATATTTTAATGGTAAGCTATAAAATATTTTTATCTATTAATGAACTAATCTATTAATATATTCTGCTTGGTACATTCTTTGTGGTACCTTTTCTTATTTATATAAATCTACGATAATGACCTTTCATTAAAATAGTCTATCCTTAAAATATCTGACTGATTCATCTTCCTACCTATGGAAATCTAAATAAGTTTTTTTTTAAATAAACTTTTAGAGCATTTTTTGGTTCATAGCAAAATTAAAAGGAAGGTACAGAGATTTCCCACATACTTTCCACCCCCACATATTCATAGCCTCCCCTGCTATCAATATCCTCACCAGAGTGGTACATTTGTTATATGTGATGAATAGACATTGGCACACCATTACTCAAAGATCATAGTTTCCATTAGGGTTCACTTTTGGGTGCTGTACATTTTGTGGGTTTGGACAAATGCATAATGATACATATCTACCATTATAGTATCTTTCTGAGCAGTTTCATTGCCCTCAAAATCATCCACACTCCGTATGTTCATTTTTCCTTCCCCACTGACCCCTAGAGTAACCACTGATTTTTTTTATTGTCTCCATAGATTCGACTTTTATAAAATGTCATACAGTTGGAACCATACAGTACACAGCCACTTAAAATTGGCTTATTTCATTTACTAATAGCCATTTAAGGTTCCTCCATGTCCTTTCATGGCTTGGTAACTCATTTCTTTTTAGAGCTGAATAGTATTCCATTGTCTGGACATATCACAGTTTATTTATCCATGTATCTACTGAAGGACATCTTGGTTCTTTCCAAGTTTTGACAATGATGAATAAAGCTGCTATAAATATCTCTGTGTAGGGTTTTGAATGATCATTAGTTTTCAATTCCTTTAGAAAACTATCAAGGAGGAAAACTTCTGGAATATATGATAAGAATATCCTCAATTTTAGAAGAAAATGCCAAACTTTCTTCCAAAGTAGCTGCGTCATTCTTCAGTGCCAACAGCAGTGAATGAGATTTTCTGTTGTTCCACTTCTGCGTCAACATTAGGTATTGTCAATTGTCTGGATTTTGGCTATTCCAGTAACTGTGTAGTGGTATCGTACTAGTGTTTTAATTTGCATTTCTCCAATGACATGATATGGAGCATCTTTTCATATGCTTAGTTGCTGCTTCTATGTCTTTGGTGAGTTTTCAAGGTCTTTGGCCCATTTCTTAATTGGGTTGCTTGTCTTCCTATTGTTGAGTTTTAATAGTTCTTTGTAGATTTTGGATAACAATCCTTTTTCAGCTATGTCTGGTCTGTGGTTACTTTCTTATTCTCTTGACAGTGTCTTTTGCCGTGTAGAAGTTTTTAATGTTAATGAAGTTCAGGTTATCGATTCTTTCTTTCATGGATCATGTCTTTGTTGTTTATTCCTCTGATGAATATGAATTGCTGAGAGAGTATATGTCAATACTCATGCACTGCCATTTCAATTCTCTCTGTCTCAAAAGGCTACAACACAGTCTTCTACAAACTATGCATTCCCAAATAATTTAGTTTGGTAAAAAATTGTTGGCCCTATGTATCTACTCAACATCAACTGAGAGTTGGGAGATAAACAAGCTTCTCTGACTCCCAACTTATGCCAGGTGAGTTGATAAGACAGCATATCCCAAATTGTCGAGTCCTCTTAATATTAACATTTGACAAGTATTAACTGAGTAGTTACCTTTTCTGAGGTGCTATCATGAACAGAGTGGACTAAAATGCCCGGAAGACATGGGCTGTGGCTCCAAAAATCTCATAATAAGAGACACAGAAACTTAAATAAGCAAACGGTGGGGAAATGTTATAAGGAGGACAGTTGGTGGGTAGGCTCAGGAAGAACCTCGATATCATGATACCTGGACTAATTCTGCATAGATGAAAATGAATTTTCCAGATGGACAATGTGGAAGTTATTCTATGCATATGGGATTGTGAAGGACAAACATCATATTGAGGTTGCTGTAGCAAAAATTACAAGGAATCAGTAGATGGAGAAGTAAACCAGGGTTGGGTTGTAAGTCTTGACATTGGCTACAAATCCTCTTTCTACATCTTTTGCTCACCTGTAGACCTGGTTCATTGTGCCACCCTTCTAGAGAATACAGTTTGGCTAAGCAAAAATTGTCGTGAAATGAATAAAGGGAGTAGAAAAAAAATGATAGTAACTCCCTTTTCTCATTGCCTCTGCCTGCTGCCTGTTCCTAATTGTAGATTCTGTTCAACATTTCCTATATTAAAATGGTGAGACAATAAAATATTTAGTTATGCATCATTTATTTAGTACCAACTGGATGCAGTGTACTTTGTTTTTCACTAATACCACTTTGAAGGCTTTTTCCCCCCACGTTGGTCACTATGAGGGGCTGTAAATTTCATCTTTATTGGAAAAAGGAAAATAGATCACAATAAATTGCAAACACATCAGGGAGTTTACTCATAAGCAGCAGGAGAGAATCAAAGCGCGTTTTCATGTAGAAAGCGAGCCACAGACTGAAAGAAGCACTCTGTGGGAGACGGCACACCATAAAAATATCAGAGGTGCTGCAGAAGATTTGGAAATAGTCGGCTATGTCAGCCCATTGTGAATTCAGTAGATGGTTTAAAGTTTGCACAGATGTTATCCAGAGTAATTTGATCAGGTCGTAGCTTGTTTAAAGGATAATAAAATGGTAGTTTTGCCAGCATGTGCAAGTCATATCACAACAGATTACTTTTAGTCCTTGTGCATTAGAAATTCTCTGTCTGAATACAAATAAATAAATAAATAAATAGACTGAAAGACTGAGCCCACTTTCAAGGTAGGAAAAGAAAAAGTTCCAATGAGCCTGGCATGGTGGCGCACACTTGTAATCCCAGTACTTTGGGAGGCGGAGACCGGAGGATCCGGGTTCGCGGCCAGCCTCAGCTCTCTCTCTCTCTTTCTCTCTCTCTCTCTCTTTCTATTTAGTGAGGCCCTCCACAACTTCGTGAGACCCGGTTTCGAAATAAAGGATAAAAAATAGGGCCGGGGGTGTAGCGCGGAGGTAGAACGCCCCTGGGTTCAATCCCCAGTACCGCAAAAAAAATAAAAAAGAAAAAGAAAAAGTTCCAATGGAAAGTCATTTTAAAATATTGGTATTTTCATATAGTATTCATAGGACAAGTGTAGTGTTCACTATTGCTTTGGTGTCTGAAGATGCAATTATGTTAAAACATGGAGGTTATTTTGTTAAGTAGTCCAACAAACGGATGCATACTAAGCAACCTCTGGCTTTACTATACTGCTAAGGGCTAGAGGAAGTGGAGAGAGAATTGGTCCTTGAGTTACTCATCATTTATCCAAGAAGATAAAATGTACACACACTTTCAATATAAACAACAACGATATGTAAGTACCAAACTATGTGCCACAGGCTGTGCATAACATACAAGGCCAAAAAGAAATATGGTTTTTTGCAGGACATCCATAATGGGGCAAAGGAAAGAACTGAAATGAATCATTTGTATTTTTTTCCTTTTATACCTTGAGAGTGAATAAATTGCTGCTACCATAAGTTAATTAAACCACGTTATAGTTCAAATTCTACCTTATAACAAGAAAGTCTGTAACTACCTTTATAATCACTTACTTTAAATAATATTACTTACAATGTAAGGACATGAATTATCTACCATTTATGATTTGATATGTTAGTTGTTATTAATGTTTTCCAAGTTAGAAGTGCTTATTATTGACAACTATTTACTCAAACATAGTTTAATCTTTTTCATTGTATTTAAATTAATCCTAATTACTGTCAGCCCAGTATACTATTGTTACATTATTAATAGATTTTATGTGATTGAATAATGACTGATAGTTTATGATTACATGTGGGGTATATTATATATGGAGTTTTCACTTGCTAGTTAGTGTCCTATAATGTCTTTTACTATCAAGATCCTATTAGTTTAGAAAAGAAGAGCATTTAAACCCTATCTCCAATAGAAGCTGTTTGATTGGAGTGACTATAGAGGGAGGAGTGGAGATCCAAGGATTACATTTTATGAAATTGGGAAGAATAGATAATTCATTGAAGATAGATAATTTATCTAGTTTTCATAATTTCATCATCATTGATAACTCATCAATGCAGTAGAAGAAAAACATGAGAACATGGTCTAGAATCACAGTGGAAAATTCTCAAGTAGGAAGGAATGGAGAGCATATTCAATTCTGTAAATGTGTCAGTGTAACATGAAGATGAGGATGGGCTGTGGAAGTGAGTCATGTAGATGTCCTTGGTGGTCTTGACTGGCAGTTTTGTTAGAGTACTGTGGGTCGAAGTCCAAGGGTTTTAAGAGACAGTGGGAGAAGAAGCAGTGTGACAGCTCATCTAAATGAGTCTTTTAGCTCAGTGTGGTGCTGCATGCCTATAGTCCCAGTACTTGGGAGGCTGAGACAGGAGAATCGTAGGTTTGAGGACAGCCTCAGCAAGTAGTGAGACTCTAGGCAACCTAGCGAAACCCTGTTTCAAAACAAACAAACAAACAAATAAATAAATAAATAAAAATTTGGCTGAGGGTATAGCTCAGCGATAGAATGCCCCTGGGTTCAATCCCCAGTACCAAAAAATAAAAGAATGAGTGAATAAGTCTTTTGAGGAACTTTGTTATAAAAGGGGAAGGGAGACATTGAAGCTGACTTTGAAGTAGGTTCAAGGGAAAGAATATTATTGTGATAATAATTGCTGTATTATTACTATTTTAATATGGAAGAAATGAGAATGATTATTGTGCTAATGGGAAAGAATCAGTACAGAGAAATGTTTCTAAGTATTTACATTGTATTTACTTTGATAATGTTTTTCAACATCTCTGTGAAGGAGGTACTATTGCCTCTTTGATTAAAAAGACAAAACTTACATAGCTAGCAAATAGGCAATCTTATGTGTCATCCTTATTAATCTTGCCTAAAGTCTGAGGTCTTAACTACTTCCTCTTGAACAGTGTCTATCTTTAAAGACACAGAAACATACACTCAGACCAGTTAAACTGAAATATATTTACATGCTGGGTGTGGTGGCCCACGCTTGTAATTCCAGTATTTGGGAGGCTGAGACAGGAGAATCGCAGATTTGTGCACGGCCTCAGCTACTTAGTGAAATCCTCTGAAACTTAGTGATACCCTGTTTCAAAAATAAAGAATAAAAAATAGGGTGGGGGATGTAGCTCAGAGGTAAAATGCCCCTGGTTTCAATCCCCAGTACCACGAAAGGAAGGAAGGAAGGGAGGGAGGGAGGGAGGGAGGGAGGAAGGAAGGAAGGAAGGAAGGAAGGAAGGAAGGAAGGAAGGAAGGATTTACATGACATTTACCTCAGGAAATTTCCTAGTGTAGTTTCCAATTGTTCCTTTATTATCATCTTTAAAAATAAGCTATTCAGTACTATATTTGTTAATACAAGTTTTCATTGGTTTTTAAAACCAGTGTAAGTACTTTATTAGCAAGAAACAATTTTACTTTCTATAATCATGTATTTGTCCATTTTTCATCTTGCACTGGCTTAAAATAAAAGAAAGAACTGAGTTTGAGAATGAGAAAAAGTGGGGTGACTTTTGTATAAATTTCCAAATAAAACTTTTTTTTGTAATAATTGTGGTCTTCCATCTTCTCTCTTTTTGACCAAGAGAAAGATAACAAGGAGAGTTGTTCAGTAGTTTTTTTCTTTGTATGCATCTTTTTTGGGGGACATGAGTCACCTTCTGATAACCATATTGGTATTTTATATGGGTTTTGAATTATATTAGCTTTATTGAAAACTGTGGAGGGCAGCATGGTGTTTAGTAGCTTCACTGATTCTACCTCCAGTTTGGAGGTAGAATTTTTTAAAAATATTTGAATTGGGGTCTTACAAAGTTGCTGATGGTCTCTCTAGGTTGCTAAGGCTGACCTAAAACCTGTGATCCTCCTATCTCAGCCTCCTGAGTACTGGGATTACAGGCATGTGCCACCACGCATGGCTCAAAATCATATAAAATAATTTTTGACAGTGTAGGTTTAGCAAAATATTTAAGTAACTGAAGTTATGTATTTAAAAAAGAAATTATGTGTGTCTAACTATTAGCCACAGAAAATGTGTACAGTCCCTGATTTTGTCTAACAGTCCATGAGAAGACAGCCACTAAAGTAGATCCTAGTGGTTGAATAATAGGCAGCCTGCCCAGAGTTTAATTCTCTACCCATAAGGCATTCCAAACTTTATTTTAAGCCTGTTAATGGCACCTGGTGTCATTTGCCTCTTGAAAGGCATTGCTTTTATTTATTTATTTTTTATATCTTTTCTCAAATTTGTGTTCTTTCACTCTGCTGGGAATGAACCCAGGGCCTGGCACAGGCTAGCCACAGACGCAGTCCTAGCATTGCGTCGAATGCAGGTGTTTACTTTTGCTGTCACTTGATGGATTTCATTATCTCATTTTGTGTCTTTCATTTTAAATTGCATTGACCACAGAACAGAGACCCTTGGGAAACAGTGAGAAGGGCCTAGGCCTAGAATCAACCCCTTTTCTGACTGATCTCACCCCATGACCTCTTTACTGATCCAGCTACCTTGACCTTCTGGACCTTGATTTCCTGCGTCTGTAAAACCAAAGGGTTCTGTTAAGTGATTGGAAACCCCAGGAGGTCGTGTGTGCCTCTCCACTCTACCCTCAGGAAGGTAAGGGGACCTGTCTGAGCTGCTGCAAGGATCCTGTGAGTCCCGCATGTGGACGAGCCTGACCCCCCCCACCCCGTGAAGCCTGTGTCAGTGCTGTTATTCATGGAATGACACTAAGTCCATTTAGGGGTTCTGTTGGATGATTTTAAAGGTTTTTGTGCAATTTGGATTTCAGAAATGACAGCACAGTAAAAGCAATATGCTCTAGTGCCTAGGAAGTTCACTGAGATTGAATGAAGAACAAACGTAATCCTATCAACGTTGATTTTTTTTTTCTTACATTCTCTCCCAGTGTACCAGCTAAATGCCATTCCTAAAGTATTTAGGAGGGCACTGTCAGAATGTTCGCCACTCACACGGAAGTTTAGCTGACTTCTGGGGAAAATAAGCAAGACTAAGAATGGACTTGCCTCTTTGCAGGGGAGATATTGCCACTTCTTTATTGCTCCTCGAGTTGATATCCGGGGGCTTACGTAGGGGACGAACAGAATGGAAAAGCCTTCAGGCTATTACATCCGATTCAGGCAGCAAGTCAAGACACAACGTGGACTGCATTCAAGGAGGCGGGAAGAGTGTATGGAACATATGCCCCAGAAAGGATTTCATTCAGTTCAAAATCTCAGCTTTGAAAATGCCGTCCCGTATCCCTGGGAACCATATATACACTGCCCCCACCACATATGAGAAAGTGGCCATAAAAAAATAGCACGAACCAAAATACACTGGACAAGTGAGCTTGCTTGCCACTGTATATAAGGAGACAAATCCAATCGCGAACCTTCCCTAGTAATACCCCACAGACTTTTATAATTCCCTCATGTTACGTGTGGTATATTCTATTTGTTTTTCTGCTTTCTTTCCTTGTGAAGCTTATGACCTTCCAAAATTTTGCCATTTGTTTTATCTTTTGTTCCTATGGTCAGACCCAGTCTTGTTACAATATCATTTAAGATATAGAAGAAAAAAGAGTTGTAGCTTTTTCCACTCTCTGTATCCCTCACTCCTAAAACCGAATCTAGCCCCAAAGACTGAACCCTCACATACTGTGTGATCTACAGCTACGAAGATACAGAACAAAAATAGATGCCTTCAGGTTTGGGTCTCTCCTTATTTATTTTAATAAATGTTATGGGATATATTTGATATTTTAAAAAAGGCCAAAGGTTAAGTGACAGACTAGAGATAAATAAGAAATTGTTTTATTTTCAAATTAATTTACTGCAGACTAAGCATCACCAATGTATAGCAGGAGAACCAAAGCCATTCCACAGACTTGTTTTGTAAATACATTGTATTTAAACACAGTCATGCCCATCTATTTCCATATTTGCTATGGCTAATTTCTCACTAAAGAGGTGGGTAGCTTCAACAAAGACCACTGGGCTAGAGAAGCGAAAAATATTTACTGTCAGGTCCTTTACAGCTAAAGTTTGCCAATTTCCATGGTAGACTATGAGGAAGTAGAAAATGAAATAGTCATCATTCTGTTAGTAATTTGTTAAATCAGAAGAAACGATGTTCTTGTGCCACAAAAACAGGGCCTTATAATTTTTTTCAGACATTTATTATTCTCTAAGCACATTCGTTATACATTGTTAGCAGACGCAATAAACTGTACACAACTATTTGGCTGGGGTTATGGTAGGTAAAACCCATCTGGTTGTTACAGCTAAAGTCATCTCTATCACTAGCTAGTCATTAATAGAACTCTAATCTGTTGTGGCTCATAATCTTCTCTTTTGTAGTTGTATCTTATGTAAATAGCACTCCTCCTGGTGTTCAACGCCAGGGTTCAGTTCATGAACAGATGAGCCTAGTCCTCTCCTGTCACTCTTAGACTTTTCAGAGAGCCCTGGATTAAATGAGGATCCACCATGTATAACGTGCATTTGTAATGCAGGAGGAGAAAGCTCTCTGCTGAATTCATTAGGAATGTTTTGGAAAATAGCTTTTACACTGGAAAAATAAAAGAGGAAGCCAACACTAATTTTAAAAGCCATAAAATATGACTGTCCTTTTCCTAGAATTTTTCTTCCATCTTGCTTGAGGGAGCACTCTTTTTTTTTTTTTTAATTCTGATACTGGGGATTGAATCCAGGGACATTTTGCCTGCAAGATATATCTCCACTCACCCCCTTTTTTCAATTTTGAAACAGGGTCTCGCTAGGTTGCTGTCTTGCTAAATTGCCCAGGCTGGCTTCGAACCTGCCATCCTCCTGTCTCAGCCTCCCATGTACTGACTGGGATTACAGCCTTAGACCACCATGCCCGGCTTGGCAGAGCGCTTTTAAAACACCTTGCTCCCCAATGATGGGCTCAATCAACTTTATGAAAAAAAAATCTCAGTTTTTTTATTCCTCCATATTTTAAATATATTTCTTCCTAATTTCAAATTGATTACATTGGCAGTCACTTAGGCACTGTGAATAATAATGCCTACTTTATGATATTTGAATATGCCACTGTATATGGTTAGATACATAGTTAGTGCAAGATGACAGTCTTCCTATTGCTTTCCTATCTGTGATCTCTCTGCTCAGTCTCCCCTCTATTAAGCATTCCTCCCAGAGGAGCCCAGAACTGCTCTCAGTGCCTTTGCACTAAATGACTGATCCATACAATTAACACCGCACCTCACGCTGCCCAGTACGTGACACATCGTTTACGCCTGTCTTCTATCAGTGTGAAGAACCTTCCTGAAACAACTCTCCTAGTATCCTCCTTCCTTCATTTCTTTTTTTTTTTTTTTTTTTTTTTTTGCGGTACCGGGGATTGAGCGCAGGGGCGTTCTACCTCTGCGCTACACCCCCGGCCCTATTTTTTATACTTTATTTTGAAACCGGGTCTCACGAAGTTGCGGAGGGCCTCACTAAGGAGAGAGAGAGAGACAGAGAGAGACAGGGAGAGAGAGCGAGAGAGCTGAGGCTGGCTGCGAACCCGAATCCTCCGGTCTTCGCTTCCCAAAGTACTGGGATTACAAGCGTGCGCCACCACGCCCGGCCTCCTTCCTTCATTTCTATTCAGGCCTTACCAGGCCACCCCTCAACTATATCAAATATTTCTTATGAAAGAACATCTGGCTTTACAGTTATCTCTTTTAGATTCCAGAGAATCTAACAGGACAGTAATAGTATCTAATATTTATTGACCACTTCCTCTGTATCAGGCATGTGCTACCTCATTTTATCTTCACCAGGGACCTTAGAAGATAGTTACTGTTATTAAATTATCATTCTCTTCTTACAGATGGTAACCCAGGGCACTGGGGAACTAAACTAGAAGTGTGTGAGGTCCCAAAGCTAGTTAGAGAAACAGCTAGAATTTGACCTCTATTGTCTGACCAGAACATAGAAGTCTAACTTCCAGAACACACTGTAAGTGCCCAAGGGCTAAATTGTGGGTTGAGTAGGTCACAAATGATACAGAGAGGCGGTTGCTGAGGTGTGTGAACTTAGGTGTGAACCTCACTCCACTTTTGGATAAGATAAAAATGTTCATTTTAAAATGCATTTAGAAATACAGTTGCTTGGATTTTACCTTAAATATACTAAAAGAGCTTAGGACAGTAAGTGCCTTAATGAATGAACACTGTATCACAATTGTGTGATAGCGGGTGACACTAGTCAAAACTAAAATCAAGCCGGGCGTGGTGGTGCGCGCTTGTAATTCCAGTACTTGGGAGGCTGAGACAGGAGGATCCAGGTTTGCAGCCAGCCTCAGCTACTTATTGAGGCCCTCCGCAACTCAGTGAGACCCTGTTTCAAAATAAAGAATAAAAAAAAATATTAGGGCTGGGGTGTAGCTCGGAGGTAGAATGCCCCTGGGTTCAATCCCCAGTACCACAAAAAACCCACTAAAATCAATTGGGGACACATTTTAGAGAGTATGGCTTACAAAAGTTGCTTCAAAGTGCTTAGAAAAGGCAGTGAATATATGCTCCCCAAATTCTCCTCCCTCCCATCTGGGAGATAAAAAGGCTATTATAATTATGGGTCACTTCAAGTTCAATGGACCTCCCTCTCTTGGCAAGGGATGGCCAAATAAAGAGCTAATTTTCTATCTATTGTCCACAATAGATAAGTGTGTGACCTACTTCAAGTTCCTTTTGCTAGGGCTCAACTCATTTCCATGCAGTCAGGTTCCACGTGCCAATAATGATGGAGAGCGGGAAACAGCAAAGGATTCCGTGGATTATCACTTCCGCTCTGTGGACAGACAGCCCTTCATCTAAGCAGCTTTCTGGACATCTCCTAATGCATCTGATGGAAGGAGTTAGTGTACAGCCGGGGGTTGCAACCTTTCCTGTGCGAGATGAAGCCTGTGACCAAGGGTGTAGCATAGAAACTGCCTCCGTGGTCCTCCTTCGCATGCATCCAGCTTTGCAGCCACGCTGACCTCACATCCTTACCTTTCTTCAGCAATGAACATGGTGATAAAGTTTTTTTTCATGGATTCCAATTTAGTTCTCTACTAATTCCTCATGTTTTCATTGAATGTGGGACAGAGGACAAATTCAGGTGCAGAAATACATTCCTTTTGGCAAAGGAAGAGCTGATGGATAATTTGGGAGAATTGGATTGTCCTGAGCTCACTGTTACCCTCCTATCTTCAACCAATGGGGACTGGGTTGAGATATTACTTAATAGGTCAATTTAGACAGATGGGATTCTTTGAGGTCACATGATTGAAATTGAACCCAAAGTCATAGATCAAAGTTGGACACATGACATGAAGAAATAAGAGAATCTGAGTCAAAGCCTCAGCCTATTTGATAAACAGGTTCAGAGTCCTTGGAGCCAGAATCAAAGGCCTAGTGTGTACAAGATCAAAGAGCAGAGAGCTCTGCAAACTTTGAAATACAGAAATGATGGGCTAATTCACCACGGTAGTATGTTTTCTCTCATCGGCTGAAGCTAGAGAGAAATTGGGAAACAAAAGGGACTTCAGATAAAGGAGGAAAGACTCCAGTAAAATAGTGGACAAGGATTAAGGGAGGGACATAGAGGGGAAAGGAGACTTCATGAAGGAAACATTGAAAATAATGTTATGTACATATACAAAATTATTAACACTAATCATAGTAACATGTATGGGGGCAGGGGGAGGGAGTGGGGTGTGGTCCAGAGGAAAACACACCAGTACTGTGTTCATGTATGTTGCTCTCACTCCTAACCTTATTATGATGTATAATTACAACACACCAATGAAAGTTTATTTAAAAAAAAAGGAATGAATTCCTATATGCTTTCTTGAAAGTAATGTTATGTTCAGGTCCAAACTGGAAACAACCTAATTGTACCTTGATAAGAAAATGGGTGAACAATTGTGGTATAGCCACACACAGAATACGACTCAGCAAGAAAAAGGAACCAAGTACTGACAAGGATGAATCTTAAAGATCCTATTCTGAGCTAAAGAGTCCAGATGCAAAGGAGTACCTACAGTATGATTCTTCCATTACTTGAAATTCTGAAACAAACCAATGATCACAGGCATATCTGGACTAGCACAAAGTAGATCAATGCTTACCCCAGACCAGTGATCCAGTGATTGGGCCAGGAGGTGACTTCCATGTATACCTCATCAAAGGTGAAGTTTTAAAAAGTGAGTCTATTTCTAAAAATTTCACTCACATGGAACTTTTCCAGAATGTCCCCAATTCATGAAGCAAGGCTACTTGTATTTTGGTGAAGTGTCTTTGGGCTGCAGCATTATGGGTTACATTTCTGTTATAGAAAACACTTGTAGACAACTTTGAGCATTGTGTGGTCTATTTGCTCAATCCTTTCTTCTTTTGAGGTCCCCTCCTAGTGGTAAGATCAGACCTGCTATGAACTGGGTACTGTGAATGCAGATGAGAGGTTAAGATTTCACTTGGCCATTCTTTTTTTTCTAATATATTCATTTTTTGGTGCATTGTAGTTGTACATTTTGATAAGTGTCAGGGTATCAGAAGCATGCATGCACACATTGCTCATTTAGTCCTCCCTCAAATCCCACCCTATTCCCTCCCCCTTCCCTCCTTTTTGTGCTCAGCATAGTGATTGACTGATAATTTGTGTATAGCTACAGATGTGAGCAATTTACTTAACATCTGCAAGCCTCATTTTCCTTGTCTCTGAAATGGGGTTAATAATAAAAGCTCCCTTCAAAATTCATTGAGAAGAGTAAATAAAAATGACTCTAAAGTACTGAGCTCCGTGTCTGGCCTGTCAGAAGTTCTCAGAAAAGACTGGCCATGCCATCTGTGGAAACGCTTCTGGAACCTTTGCAGTAGGCTCCTGATGGAGTGAAACGACCCTTCACCCCCCACAGCACCATTGTGTGGTGGCCCTTCTGCCTCTCCCCCTCCTCTAGAAGATGTGTAAGATTGTGTCTTATCCATTCCTCCATTCCCAGCACCTTGCACCAAAAGTTTATAAGGTACATTCTCGGTCATTCTTGAAGCTTAAATAACCATCACTCCTTTCAGCCTTAATCTTGCTCCAGAACGAGCTGTATGGACGGAATTCAAGCCTTGTTGTGTTGGACCAAACTCAAAAGCCTTTATGGATTTGAAGAATTATGCAAGGAAAAGGAGTTGCAGAGATGGAAGAGCATATTTTAATGCCTTTCCCCCTCACCTGAGAAACATGGAAATGAGGGAAGTTCCTCTGGGGGGCACATGGGCAAAGCTTCTGCGGATTTTTCCAACACGTGGGATCAAGTGAAGGATTTTTCTGCACTTGAGAACTTCAGAAATGCTTAAATATTGGGGGATAATGATTTTGGATTAGACCACAAGGCTTCTTCCCCATGGTACCTCTCCTCAAGCTCAGAAGCACTGACTTGATTTATCAGCTTTCATTCCCTGCCGCATCTCATCATGTGCTTTGTTTTTCAATAGTTAAATGGGTTCTCTACACCTGAATTTGAGATTAGAACCTAGTTCCCAGTAGCCTGTATTACAAATACCTACATAGTTCCCTCGCCTTATGCTTTATTTCTAAGTTAAAATTATATTACTAATTATAATGAATACTAAATAATGAAGAAAACCTCAATGAGTTAATTTTATTTAGAACATTGCTTAACTTAAATGTGCCATTTTCATGTAGAAATTTGAGGTGGCATGTTCTTTTCTCACTAGCAACATCTTAACTTGTATATTCATGGGGATAGGAAGGAATTACATTGGGTTACAGGATCTATGTAAATTCTTTCTCCCTGTGTCTCTCTCTCTCTGCCCCCACACCTAGTCTCCGCTCTCCCTGTCTCTTTCTCTTTTTGCACACCCTCCCCCAAACTGGAAAAGAAATCACCAGGCAAATACCTGCTACTACCAGAAGTATTTATCTCCCCAAGGCTAGCAGACCCACCAAACCAAAACATAGATAAGGAAAATGTATTGATGTTGACTTTTAACTCGACTGGACCTTCTTTTGCATATATCTAAGTGATATCTGTTCTGGCCAACAACAGAGACACTAAATGCAACTATTTCTCTCTACTCTCTTTTTAACCAGCCTTAAATATTGTTGGTTGCAGGTAGTAGGACCAGAAGTTGGGAAAGGCTTCCATTCCTTCTGTAGAGTTCAACTGAATAGGGCAGTCTTCAGGCACCATTATGTTAAGTGAAATTAGCCAGCCACAGAAAGGGAAGTGTCATATGTTTTCTGTCATATGCAGAAGCTAGGGAGTAATCGGGATCAAGAGGGACTTTAGATAGTGGAGGAGAAACCCCAGTGGAGCGAGGATGGTGGTCTAGGGGAGGCTGGCGGGGGCAGGGGATTAATGAAGGAAACACTTCCATTGGCATGATATACATATGTAAGAGAATACTAATGCCAATCTCAGTATCATGTTTGGGGAAGGGGGAGTGGGAAGGGAGCCAGGGGGAAGCTTACCAAGTGCTGTGTGCATGTATGTCACTATCACTTTGAACTACATTATGATATGACACTATAATGCACCAATAAAAGTACTAAAAAAAACCTTAACTTTTGGTCAAGGTACAGATTATAGAAAATTCATGCCGGGTGGTGCACGCTTGTAATCCCAGTACTTGGGAGGCTGAGACGAGGAGGATGGCAGGTTCGCGGCCAGCCTCAGCTACTTAGTGAGCCCTCCACAACTTAGTGAGACCCTGTTTCAAAATAAAGAATAAAAAAATAGGGCTGGGGGTGTAACTAGGAGGTAGAATGCCCCTGGGTTCAATCTCCAGTTCCGCAAAAAAAAAAAAAAAATCAGCTGCTTTTAATACATCCAGGCAACTAAGTAGTGCAGCAAAAGACATTGTTGTTGCAACTGGCCTCGAACCTGTGATCCTCTTGTCTCAGCCTCCCAAGTACTGGAATCATAAGCATGAGCCACCACACCTGGCTATGGCAGCAAAATACATCGAAAGTGAGTATTCCTTTGACACTACACGCCATAAGCTTCACGTCCCTTTCTTTTTTACAGGCCTAGGTAGAAAAGGGTTTCATATTTTGCAAGCTGATTGTCTTATTCTCCAGCTTAACTCCAAATAGAAGAGATGGGGTCAGATCAGTAGAGAGCAGAGATGACCTCTGACAAGGTAATTTCCCTCAACTAGAGCTGAGATTGTGCACAGAGATGTGGCATGTGACCACAGTTCCACTCACCCACCCAGTTTTCTCTGCGGTGGTGGACTCTTTTCTGACTTGGTTCACCCCTTAAGGCTGACAGTGCAGAGAAGGAGCATTATGAAAGACAAAACCTCTCCTAACATCATCATATCAGGAGCCAATCATACGGTGTACAATGGGGATATTTTTTCCCTTTATGCCATTATCAACTGTTATTTCAGAAATGCAAATGTTTCTTAAAGAATTCACTTAAAATTGCAATGGAATAACATCGGAATTATTCACGCCTGGCCTCACGTTCCTATGATTTCTTGGCAACTTAACATACATTCATAGAAAGCTCCAGCATCGAACTGTCTCCAATAAAGGGCAGTTGACAGGGTGAGCCAGTAATTCCCGTGGCCTGTTTCTTAACGGAGGGGTGCTTCCTCTATACCCAGTGCTACACTCTCTAAACATGTTCTTTCCAGTGTGTGATGTGGGTTTGTCATTTCTCAGGCCAATAGAGGAATAAAAGGCATATATAAATGAAAAAATTCTGCTTGATAACCTCCATAGCTAGTTGTAAAAGACTTTGAAAAGAGGACAGTTTGCAGTGGAAGGAACATGGTACCCTGTGGCAGGACATAGCAGTTTTAATCTCAGCTCAGCCTTACCTGAGCCTTACCTACCTGACCCAGGCATTCCGCTTACATGGTGTTTCTCAAGATCAACAAAATATTTAGAAGAGCCAGGATCTGAATCTCTAACTACCTCTTCAGGGAAACGTTCTGGCCTTCCAAGGTTTTAGGAGAGCAGTGTCTTCATGCTCTCTCTCCCCTCCCTCTTCACCTATCCTCAAGTTGCCTGGACTAGAACCCAGGGATGATGGGATGTTATTGCTAGGCAGTTGTGAGGATGCAATGGGATCCTGTGTGCATGTGCTTAGTGCACTGTTTGCATCACAGGCACGTCCCCGTAAACAAAGGCTCTCATCCTCCTTGTTATTATTTTTACTAGGATACATGGCTCTGCTACAAATGCTGGTGCTATTACTGTGATTCCAATAAAAACTGCCTTGTGTTAATCTGATATTAATATATCTTCCTCATAAAAATCCTGGAGACTACAAATTTGGCCAGTTTTTATTATTAAAAATGGTATGATAGTTTGTCCAGTTATATTGCCACATTATGCAATGCCCTATATCTTCTCTTTATGGGCTGAAATGCGTACCCTCAGAATCGGTATGTTGAGGCTGAATACTTCAGGATGTGACTATGTTGGGAGATGGAGTCTGTCATATACTCTACTATATCTGGAAGCAATTAAATTAAATATTAAATGGTTAGGGTTGGCACTAAGTCAATGTGACATATGTCGCTATAGCAAGATAAGATTAAGATACCTAGACACACAGAGAAGGCCACTTGAATACACAAGGAGAAGATGGCCTGTACGCCCAGGACATTGGCCTCAGAATGAAAATAACCCTGCTGACACCTTGATCTTGGATTTCTAGACCTTAGAACATTAAGGGAATAAAATTCTATTTTTTAAGCCACTCGGTGGAATTTTGATAAAACAGCTTTAGCAAACTAATATATTTACTAACTTGAAATGATATCTATTTTTTTCATGAATCTTTAAATTTGAGCAGAGTTCTCAGTGACAACTATGATCTACTTCACCTGGGGTTGTTCACCTGGGGAAGCTCATGACCAAGAAGCGGGGGCCTCCTGATCCTCATTCCCTCACACATTTGGGGAAAGACGCAGTGGGTGTGTTGACAGTAGAGCTACATGGGGCCTGATCTTCCTTACAACCTGGTGCCTGTCCCGAGACAGATCCAGGCAGAAACTTGAACACTTTTCCTCACCAAATGTTAGAAGATAGACAGCAGCACTTGGAATATATTTTCTTTACCAAAACCAAGTCACAGGAGCCATCCCACTTCATGGGGAGAGGAACTAGTCTTAACCTTTTTATGGGAATCACGTCATGGATTTTGCAGCTGTTCTTTAACATCCCCCAAGCTCATTAAATCAAAACAACTATAGACATATTAATTTCACATCAATTAAGAGTTAACACTGCCATATGTGAAAAATCTAACATTTGAAATTAGACTATCCTGGGTTACTTCTTAGGGAGTCTATATAGTGATTTCTATTGAATCACTTTGATTTTTCTTAATCTATTTCAATGATCCAATTCTAAGCAAAAGAAGGACAATTAACATTTTTCATCAGGACTTGGAGGGTAGATTTTGTATGGCGCCACCAATCATTTAGCGACTGTACACAATGACTCTAAGTGGGGGCAAAAGCAGGGAATAGGGGAGGCACAAGGTATGACATGATGTGCTCTAGTGTTAGACTCTAAGTTTCCTTTCTTTCTGAATTCTGACTGTCCGTTGGAGAGGTCCAACCCTTGGCAATTTACTCAAATACTCGGCGCTCTGGGTTCTTCCACAAGAGAGTGGCATTACCAACCCCTGTCTCAAAGGAGTGTTGTGAGGATTAAATAAGATATTGTTTATAAAGCCCCCAGCTTTGAGCCCAGCCTATTCATCACACTTCCCTTAGCTCTTGAAGGTAATAAGCACAGATCAAAATATCACGGTTCTCGTTTATTAAACTATAATGACTTCATAGAGGATGCTAATCAGTTGTCCTTACAATAACCCATTTGATGTGTGCGAGTCATCTTTCCCCTGCAGTCTTTGTGGAACACCAGACTAAACACGGCACCAGATTTCACAATAACACTTCATTCCAGAGAACATTTTGATGTCAGACACAGTTTGCTCTTTTTCCAAAGGCTCTCATGTATCGGCGCAGATTAGAAGTCAGGTGTTATAACACATCAGTTAAGTTCCACTTTTTAATCCAAATATAATTTACAAGTTTATAACATTTTTCCCTTGGAGAAACTACTGGCTTTTCTTATAGTCATTATTATTATAAGTTAGTTTTACTGGTACAAAGACCTGAGATATTCTCTGAATTTCTGCATGAGAATCAGTTTGAGTGAGAGAAAGCAGAAAAACAAAAATATGGTGATAGAGAGCCAAATGTTAGTTTCTTTTCAACTTATGTACTTGAAATTTTACTCTAAGTGTATTAATGAAGATGATTTTTGCATTTCATTTTCGCTGCATTTATTTTTGATTAATGTAGTTCCTATTTTTCTAGATAAGAAGCAAGAAAAGAAATAAATAAAACAAGTTTTCAGACTGATTGCTAATTTATATGAATTCATGTATTCAAATTTATGATCTTTGAATCAAACACAAGTGCTCAATGCTATTTTTCAAATCTCTGACATTATTTACATAAAAGCCTTTTCTGAAATACCAAAAGAGATTATTTGTCATTGAAGAAATTTCAATAGTTCCCTGATGCTTCCTGAAGATGTTTTGAAGGTATGCGAGAACAAAATACCATTTGGAAGTTAAAACTTGCCAGTGAAAAACACTTGTGCATAGAAATACCCAAATGGATTCTTCTTAGCTTCTTAGTTTGTGTCAAACTCGGATTCAGCAGTTAAAAGACCCATTTTTATAGTTAAGAATAGCATCTTCATAGTAAAGAACAGTTTACTCTGTAACATGTGTTCTTGTATAGTAATGTATTAGCTTCCTATTGCTGCTATAACAAATATAGTGGCTTAATAAAACACAGATAAATTATCTTATGGTTCTGGGTGTCAGAAGTCTAAAATTAGTTGTTCTTGACTGATATCACGGTGTCTGCAGTCCTACATTTATTCTGAAGGCTCCAGGGGACAATCCATGTCCGTTCCCTGTCCAGCAGCTGGAAGGACATCAACATGCCTCTGCCTTTGATTCCTTTGCTCATCTTTCAAACCAGCAGCATACCCATCTCCAAGTCTCTGACTCTTTCTGCCTCACTTCCACCATTTAAAATTTACGTGATTACATTGCACCACCTAGATAATCCTGGATAATTTCCCCTTCTCAAGACCCTTAATTGATTCACATCAGCAAAATCTCTTTTGCCATGTAACATATTATGTTAAAAGACTCCAGCAATTAATATGCAGACATTCAGGTCTATCGCAGCCACTTAGAAATAATTTTTCTTTATTCCCAAGGTTTTCTTTCTTTCTTTCTTTCTTTCTTTCTTTCTTTCTTTCTTTCTCCTTCCTTCCTTCCTTCCTTCCTTCCTTCCTTCCTTCCTTCCTTCCTTCTCTCTCTCTTATTTATTTATTTATTTATTCATTTATTTTTGTGGTACTAGAGGTTGCACCCAGGAGCATTCTACCTCTGAGCTACACTCCAGCCCTTTTTTGTTTTGAAACAGGGTCTCACTAGGTTGCTGAAAGTCTCGCTAAATTGCTGAGGCTGTCCTCAAAAGTACAATTCTCCTGTCTCAGCCTCTCAAGTACTGGGATTACAGGCCTGCACCACCACACCTGGCTAGTTATTTTTTAAATACAGAAATAACATGCAACCAGTTTATGGAATGCTAGTTTGTTACTGTTTTTTCAAAATCTGAAAACATAGGCTTGGTTAAAACTCTGCACTACTTCTTCAAACTCTTAAGGCGGACACAGATTCAACAAAAGTTACAAAATTATAGCTTCATGTGGAACACTAATGCAACAGAATTTAAAAGAAAATACAGGTACTAGCTAAACCTTTACACTTTACCACTATTTTAAAGGAGAGAAGTGGATGTTTTGTATAATTTTTTTTCTAACCAACAAGGGAGGTCACACTGTCATCCACTTATGTAAAAGTCTCTGAACTGTTCACTGCTGTTTGCCCCAGGATGTTCTCTTTAAGAAGTTTAAGCATTGTCAACTTCTTTCTTATTCCAGTTTCCAAAACATTGGCATTTAAAGGGAAGTACAACATTTTGATTCTGTCTAACACTATCTTTTTTTTCCCTTTAGTGTGAGGATGACTAACAGCCAATCTCTGTTACACTCAAACAATTATTTCTTGGCCTGGAGTAGTAGCCCCTTCTAACTTTGGTGTTCACGCCTTATCCATGTATTGTTTCAGTCAGCATTCTCACTGGTGTGACCCCAAAATCCTGGCCACACTTTGCTCACTGTTCTGAAGATTTCATGGATTCATTCCATGTCGGGTCAGGTTTGCAGAGTTCATAGCATGGCGGCAGAAGGCAGAGAGAGCAAGAGAGCAAGGGCTCTGCTCTCACATTATGGAGGCCAGAAACAAGAGATGGCAAGCAAGGGAATTCTAAGACACAAGCACAGTCCCCAAGGCCACACCCCAGTGACCCACCTCCTCCAGCCACACCCCACCTGCCTAGGTTACCACACAATAAAGCCATTACAATGAATGTATCCACTGATTACAACCCTCGTGATTTAGTTATATCAACTCTGAACATCAATATGTGAGCTCTTTCACGGGACATTCTATATCTAACCATAGCATATATCGAGAACAGTGATTTTCAATTGAAAATCAATGGTGGTGATTTTAGCCATCAGGGGCCATTTGGCAATGTCTACAGATATTTTAGGATGTCAAATAGGAAGGGTGCTATTGAATATCTTACAGTTTCATTTGTGTATAGACCAGGGATGCCCCTAAGCCTTCTACAGTGTACAAGTAATTGTCTGGCCCCACCTTCCAGTCATGCCTGAATAAGATTCTTTGATGCAGAATGATTTGGAGCTTGAGATGAAAGAATCTTTCAGTGTTTCATTAACATAATGAATAGAACATATTATTATTAGTAGATCATACACTAGAACATTCTATTAACGTATAATAGAATATATTATTTAAAAGGATGGTTTTCATGTACAAGCATAGTTCTCAGATCTTCTCAGGTTTCTCCTTTCTCCAAAACACTTCCTACTTTTATTATCCCTCATTTTGGTAGGACCCTACAAGCTGCAGAATCATTGTACAAAAGAACTCAGAGGCATCCTTGATTCCTCTCTTTCTCTCATTGTCCACACTCAACCCACCAATAATTTTTGACAGCTCTACCTTCAAAACCTCTCCTTAGCCTGAATACATCTTCCCATCTGCAGTCTTCTACCCTGTTCTCAACCACGCACACATCTTGCCTAGACTCTGCGATAGCCTCCTATTTTGTCCCCTCTGTGTTCTTTCTTGCTCTTGACAGTGTATTATCCAGCAGCCAGATTTTAAAGTTTGCATTAGGTCCTATCACTTCATACCAGGACTTCTCATTACAAATACAAAGGTCACCTCGCTTCTTACCAGGGCAAACCTGGCCTTGTCTGATTAAGTTCCACCTAACTCAATAGCCATGCTGGAACTGACCCTCTCTCCAGCTAGACTACCCTTCTTTAAATACACTAAATGTGTTCCCAACATGGAGCACATGCTGTTCTTCTAGGCTGACTCCATATTTCATCTTCCACATCCCCCAACACGTGGTGTTATGATTTGAAAATAAAATGTCCCTTGTACCTCAAGCTCTGGAGGCAGCCATGCTGGGGGACAGGTCCCTGAGGGTGTGGCCTCTGAAGGCTGGGCGTGGCTGGAGGTGGGTCCCTGGACCTGGGGGTGTGGCCTTAGGGACCATATATGCCCTTCACCCCTCTCCCCTCTCTCTCTTTGCTTCATGACCTAAGGACCTGTAGCCCAGGCTCCTGCTTGGCAGGCAACATAAAATGAACCATATATACATGGGCTGAAATCTTCAGAACTGTGAGCAAATAAACCTTTCTTCCTCTAAGGTTGTCAGGTTCTTAGATTGGAATGGTGAGAATGCTGACCGAAACATGCAGTGTTTCTTTATCAATCTCAGATCACAGGTACCCTCTCACACAACCTCATCCTTCTTACCTCCTATCACATTCTATAGTTTTATTTTCTCCTTAAGACTTGCCAATATCTCAAATCATCATGTATAATTTTGTACTTATTTTAGTGTATTACTTCAATTCTCTCTCCCTACATGCTCACAGGTTCATGAGGGCAGAGATTTAGATCTCTATTACCACTGCATTTCTTACGTATAATTATAGAAAGAGAGAATGAGTTAATTGATAAATTGATTTAACTACATATTTCAGAGCACATCAGAATAAAGTAGAGGTTTCAAGTTTGATGAGGTCCCCTTAAGTATCTAGACATACTTTCCATACTGGCTATTTCTATTTTGTATCCTAAGGTTATTTTGCCAAACTCTCCTGATCTACTATCTACTTTTCTCCTTTTTCTCTTCCCAACATCCAATTCTACTTCTGTTTGTCCCCCAAACGAAGCTCTGCTTAGATGACTCATACAAGAATATCAACAAAAGGTTTCACTTAGTTGTTACAATTAGGTTTGCTCATGATAACCACCACAGCCTTTTTAAAAATATTTTTATTGGTGCATTATAGTCTCACATCATAATGTAGTTCGTAGTGATAGTGACATACGTGCAATCTTTTAAATCACTTTTTAAAAAAGAAGTTTATCTTGTCTCACTTGCAAATGCAATACATTGTGGGATCTATTTAAATAATCCAGAGGTGTATAAAATTGCAATCAGTAGTCTCCACCAGCCCACCTCTTTTAATTACCATATTCCCCATGCACTAAGGCGAGGCATCTTAGGTCCCTGAGAGGAGTGTCTGGCATACATGCTGTTAGTAAATATCTGTAACATGAGTGAGATAATATGGAGAGAGAGCAGTTAGCATTGTATGTGACACCTGGCAGGTACTCAATAAATGATTCATATGACATGGGAGAAATGTTCAGTCTAATCATCTGCCTCCTGCTAGTAATGAGGCCATTTGGGGAACCCACTAGAGACACCATCATAGAGAAACAGACAAGCTGCAGGGAACAGGGGACCCATTCTTTCCCAGTGAGGAGGGATTCCATGGAAGTGCTGAATGGGTCTTGTGAGAAAGGTGGGCATCAAAATTAATAACATCTTCCTAACAAAGCTTGAGCATTTAATTAAAACAAACTTAATACCAAAGCTAGGCTGCAGTACTGAGGAGCCAGAAGCAGGTGCTAACTGGTAATAGGGTCCAGTCAATGAGGAGATTAGCAAGGAAGTGCTGGCTAATGGGGGATTCAGAAATCAAACATACCGCCGGGCGTGGTGGCGGATGCTTGTAATCCCATTGCTTGGGAGGTGGAGACCGGAGGATCAGGGTTTGCAGCCAGCCTCAGCTACTTAGTGAGGCCCTGCGCAACTTTGTGAGGCCCGGTTTCAAAATAAAGTATAAAAACTAGGGCCAGGGGTGTAGCTTGGAGGTAGAATGCCCCTGGGTTCAATCCCCAGTACTGCAAAAAAAAAAAAAAAAAGAAATCAAACATACCATTGACCTCAGCTGGAATTAGTAAGAATTTGAATAGGAGTAGGGATGATATTTGTAATCTTTTAGAGCCTATTTGTACTCTTTTTTGTTTGTTTTTTTAAAACTGAGGAATGAAGGATTACATATATTGTTAGTTTTTAGGAAAATCATGGTTTTATAGAAAAAATGAACACAAAGTTAACATCTGAACCTTTAAAAAAAGTATAATTTTTGTCTTGACCAACTCTAAGTAATACTTTTTTTTGCTTATATTAAATAATAAAACTAGAAAACCCAGCCTACCAAAACATGAGCATTTGAAGTCAGCTGTTTTGTGACAAGCACATTCATCACTGTGTCATGACCTGAGTTTTCCAGGTGAAGGACACATGCTGAGCTCAGAGGACTTTCCCAGGATGTTTTATGTTGCTTAAAAAGGAGTGGTTCAGCTGGGAGTGGTGGCACACACTTGTAACCCCAGTACTTGGGAGGCTGAGACAGGAAAATTGCAGGTTCAAGACCAGTCTCAGCAACTTAGTGAGACTGTTTCAAAATAAAAATAAAATAGGGCTGGAGGTATAGCTCAGAGGTAGAATGCCCCTGGGTTCAATCTCCAATGCCACACACACACACACACACACACACACAGAGTGGTTCATAGTGGGTTAATACTTATTTCTCTTAACTTCTTTCCTGTCTAAAGATCTTTTTAATATTCTTACATTGATATCAGAGACTGACAGTTTCTCAAAGGTAATCTCCATACATTTCATTCATTTTAGTCTCGCCAATATATTTCCATTCCTGTCATAAAAGAAAAGGAATCCTTTCTTCTTGTATTACCTAAGAAGGAACTATGTTTTCCTCCTCTTTTTATTTTAGGAGATTATTTCAGTCAAATTCAGCAAGCTCTTTGCTCTCATACTAAATACCCAAGTAGAAATATTTTTTTTAACATTATCCCATCATTTTGCCTTGTCTTATGGGACAGACTCCTCATAGATGATACATTGGTGGAGACAGAATCACATGGAGTGGTGACACCCATAAACGGCTCTGGGTGACTTGAATTGTGGTAGCATTAATAAATAGAAAAGTCAGAAGGTGGAGCAGGGATCAGCCGGAACATTGTAAATTTGGTTTGAGAAGCGGCCTGTTTGAAAACCGGGAGGCTGAAGGCATTGTGAGAATTTATCTTTGGGATATCTTTGATGCAGAAAAGAATGAGTTGGCAGTTGTCTACAGATAAAGTGGTGACTGTGAGCACTCTCAAAGGAATGCATTTGCAGACAGTGATAGGAGAGACTGGAGAGAAGAGGACCAGTGCTAGGATCTGACTGTTTTTTGTTCCCTCAAAATCTTGTGCCTAAACATAAGTCCAAGGTGCAAGAGTATTAATAGGTGGCGCTGCTAGAAGGTGAAGAGGCCATGAATTCTCCAGCCTCATGGGTTGAATGAGCACCCTTCTGTAAGGGTCTGAGGGAGGGAGTTTGGCCCCTTTTGCTCTTCTGCCTTGTTGGAAGATAGCTTTCCTCCCTTTTTTGCCCTTTCATGTTTCCTGTCACATGAAAACACAATATTCATGGTGCCCTCTTGGGAGCAGGGTCTAACCCCTCGGCGGACACCAAACCCGTCAGCACCTCAACCTCAGATTTCTAGCATCTTGAGTTTGAACTTCCCAGCTCCCAGAACTATGAGAAATAAATGTATATTGTTTATAAATTACCCAGTCTGTGTTATGCTTTATAGTAGTACAAATGGACCATGACGTGCAGGGATGCAGTCTTGGGCAAGAATACATATAGGAAAAGCAAGAATGGGGGTCAAAGAAGAGAAAGAAGAAACAGGAAACAAAGTCCAGAGAAAACAAGTAATAGGAGTTTTTAAAAAGTGGGAACCAAGCCAGATGTGGTGGCGCACGCTTGTAATCCCAGTACTTGGGAGGCTGAGACCAGAGGACTGCAGGTTCGCAGCCAGACTCAGCTACTTAGTGAGGCCCTCCACAAGTTAGTGAGACCTGTTTCAAAATAAAGAGTAAAAAATAGGGCTGGAGGTGTAGCTCGGAGGTAGAATGCCCCTGAGTTCGATCCCCAGTACCGCCAAAAAAAAAACACCCCAAAAGTGGGAACCAGGAGAGTAGCCAAAATAAATAAATAAATAAATAGATTAATGAATGCAAGGAGAACTAGACATATGTATACCTTTCAAACATAAAAAGAAAATAATTTAGCTGGGCGTGGTGGTACGTGTCTGTAATCCCAGTACTTGGGAGGCTGAGGCAGCAGGATCACAGGCCAGCCCCAGCAACTTAGCGAGACCCTGAGCAACTGAGCGAGACCCTGTTTCAAAACAAGAAATTAGGCTGGGGGTGTAGGTCAGAGGTAGATCACCCTTGGATTCAATCACCAGTAGCACCAAAAGAAAAGAGAGAGAGAGAGAGAGAGAGAGACAGCAAGAGCGAGAGTGAGAGAGAGAAAAGAATTTTAAAAAGGAAGAGGAGGTCAATAGTATCAAACGCCAAACTATCTAACCACAGATCATCAGCCCCTCAGTTTTGGAAGTTGCCAGCCCACATCCTTCCAGGCTGTCTTTCTGCTCATTGCTCATCAGCTAATGTCTTGAGAGTCCTGAAACCATCACTGAACTTTATCTGGTAGTGATACAAGTTCATTTTTTCTTACCTTGATGATCTGAAAGGATTATTTATAGGGTTGCTGTGTAATACACTGATGAATGAGGCCTATTCTAACAGTCTCTTTTTCCCTTTGGCTTTTCATTTAAGTCATTGGCAGCATACCAGGAGGCAATGCAAATGTAATTATCTCTTTGGAATGATGGGTGCTCAGAGTTAATATTGGACAAAGATTTTTGGTGTAGAGCTTCAGGATGTAAGGAATAGCATCTTTGCTTCTTGTCACATGCTATATAGTGTACGTACAAGCTATAAGTATTGTATACAGTATAGTATAAGGTACCTACCTTGGTAACAGAGCATCTAAGCTATGTTGGAGGCTGATGGCCAGTATTTAAATGGCATAAGATAATTTAGAGTCAATATAAGCTTGAAATTAGACTTAAAAATCTCTGTTCTTTCTTAAGCTAAACTCAATGTCTGGCTATACTGGCCTATAAATCGGTTTTCTGGTCACTTAGAGTGAATTACCATAAACCTGATACATGAGGTTGGCTTGGACAGATTCACTAAGAATGGTACTTCATTCTGGAATTTTTATTTCTGGTCATCTATCTCAAGGTGTGCAAACTGCTAAGAAATGTCTCCTCTATCTTGATCTTATATTTTAGTACTCATTTTTCCTTCCAGGATCTTAAATCTATCAGACTTTCTTCTCTTTCCTGCTTCCTTAAATAAAATCCAAATTCCCCAGAGGATATTGTAAGATTCCCAGTCTTGCTGCAGCCATTATCTCCCGTCTATCCAGTCCTCTCTGTCCAACACACACATCTTTGTTTCCAGACCTGATGACTCTTTGTTTGGTAGCATATCTAATGCACAATCATAGTAAAATTCTAGGAAAAGTAGAGCAAAGAAACCAAGCACCCGGAGATAAATGGCTGGATGTCTAAAAGAGACTTGTTGGATCAAAGGGTATGCAAGTTTCTACAGCTTTTACATTGCCAAATTGCCCTGCAGAATGGCTCTATTAATTTACACTCTGCCAACATGGTTAATGGACTGTAGTGTAATTGTCTGTTTATCTATCTGTTCTCCTTATTAGGCTATAAGCTGTTCAAGGACTTTCTAATCTCTCACTGTCCGGCATCTAGCATTTATCCTGACATGGAGGAGGCATCCATTAACCCACTTCCCTTCCCTACCTTTAAATTATTTGAAGCCCCAAACCAGTGACATAGTATTATAGGATGTATGGATGAACGAGATATGAGCAGTGGTAAATGTTCCAGAATTTCCCATACTTGTAAGCTCTTAAATCAAGTTTAACATCTACATTTTAACCCAAACATGCATAATGCAGTCTTTAGTAGTAGATGGTTTTAGATGCCCCTATAGCAAGTATTATTTCAGTAGAATTAGCATTGAACTTACATAAATGTAAGCAGGGTTATATGTATATGGATATTTTGAATAAATATCTTCCCAAATCCAATGATATTTGTAAATGACATTGCAGTAACTTCCTTCAGGGTGAAAATTTTGAGAACATGTTGCTATGGTGATCACTTTAAAATGTTGTATAAGATTATAGTTTTCTTTCTGGGCCATAAAAAAAAAGAAAAGGAAAGGAAAGAAAAAAACTCTTAAGAATTCTCAAGGCATGTGCCCACTTTGTGAAATCTTGAAATCTTTAGTTGTAAAATAAATATCCTTTGAAAAAAGATGTCTTATTCAGACAAATATCCAAGATTATTTACTTATAAGGATACAGAGATTTCATGAGACATAGGCAACAACTGGGAAAGTTACTTCCTACATATTCTACAAAAAGATGAATATATAAAGAGATCAGTTAAAATACAGTAAGACAACTGCTATGATAGAGATTAAAATAAAAATTTTATGGGGAAAATAGGAGGAAACAGCTCACCATAGAATAATTTTATGTGTCATAGTCCAGTTGAAATGTCACTTCACTTGAAAAAATCTTCTAATGATTCCAACTGGGAGTGATGTTTTTAAGTATTTCAGTAATTTAGCTACACCTCTCCTTACAAGAAAAACATTTGCTGAGCATCTGCCATATTTAAGTACAAAGGCCTGGACAAATACTTCAAGCTGATAAAGAATTTTAATGTCGCCCTCCGCAACTACGTGAGACCCGGTTTCAACATAAAGTATAAAAAAATAGGGCCGGGGGTGTAGCGCGGAGGTAGAACGCCCCTAGGTTCAATCCCCGGTACTGCAAAAAGAAAAAAAAGAATTTTAATGTCTTTTGTTGTAGATTTTCTACATAAAAGTTCAAGTGTAGCCCAGGCTCTATGAATATTTACATGTATCTTATATGTTTCTAAGTAATCATGAAATTATTTATTATTCTTATTAGTTACACTGTGCTTAACAAATATCTATGAAATGAATAAATGATTCATAAGTAATGCATTTATGCATTCAATTATTAATAGAAAGCCTAGTGGCATTATTTACAAGGCAATGGATCTAGGCCACAATCGGCTGGCATTCAAAAAATATTTGGCAGGGGTTGGGGGTGTAGCTCAGTGTAAGAGTGCTTACCATGCATACACAAGGCCCTGGGTTCCATCCCCAGCCTCTCAATTGAATGAATGAGTGAATGAATGAATGAATGAGTGAATGAATTAATGGACAAATGAATGGATGAATGGATGAATGAATGAATGAATGAATAAATAAATAAATAAAACCGCCGTTGGGTTGGGGCAAAATCAGGTGAGGAGCAAAAATGGTTAAGAAGTGGTTGAAGAAACATTTTTTTCTTAACAGTGTGACCCTGAATAAGAACATATATCTAAACAGTGTCTCTGCAGTATATTCTCTGTTTCTTTACTGTCCAGTTCTAGGCAATGAAGAAAGTATTCTTTTTAGTAGTAATATTACTAATGCAGGTGTGCCTACCCAACCAAGACATGTATTAGACATTTAAAATTCTTTAGTATAATGTGTCAAATTGTCAATTCATGGGTGACATAATCCAAATTAATATCTCCAATAGCACATTTTTTACATTGGTACTGGAATAGTAGTGATATTGTAATACTACTAAATTTTTTTATAAAATAAAATAGCAGCAAATATGAATCATTATTAAATTATCTTCAGAAAAAGTAAAAAGTACCAAGGCATTTCTTTGGACTCGCTGGGGAAACGATAGAAAGAAAACTAAGTAAAGTGAAGAAAAAAAAGTGACCCACACAAATCAAGTGTATGAAAAAAACAGTTTTTTCCAGTGATTTAGCTCATTGTTATAGTCACAGTTCAGCTGGATTTTAGTCATGAGAAAACATAGATAACACATTGTTTATTCTTTTCATTTATGAAAACCTGTGGCAGCCGCTGCATAGCTACTTTAATTGGAATATTATTGAAATGGTTATCAGTGCCTTCTCACAGAATGAGTACAATGTTCCATTTAAATGAAATAAAAATCATGGCTATGCCAAAGTTCGGGGGTTTTAGATTGGCAAGGGTGTTCAAACTGTCAACATCGACACACTTTAACAGCTACTCTGGCTTTTAGAATGTAGTCTTGTCTGGGGCTTCAAAGAGTGTGGTTAGAATAATTGGAAAACTTACTGGAATGACAATGATCCTGTTGGGAAAAGGAACAACAATCCCAGCTTGAATAGAGGGAAGTTAGAGCTTTAGAAAGCAGTGGTGGTGTGCCTATCATGATGGCCCTAATGCAGTCTTGTTTGAGAGAATGAGTTGAGTTGTTATCCCAAGTGGAGATCTGCTGGCTACTTCCCATGCTTTTAAGCCTATGAACATCAAAGATATTTGGAACCCTGTGTGATGGCGTACACCTGTAATCCCAGTACTTAGGAGATTGGGACAGGAGGATCGCAGGTTCAAGGTCAACCGTAGCAACTTAGCAAGGCCCTCAGAAACTTAGTGAGACCCTGTTTCAAAATAAAAAAAAATAAAATAGGGCTGGGGGTGTAGCTCAGAGATAGAGATACACCTGAGTTGAATCCCCAGTAACACACACACATACATACACACACACACACATACACACACACACACACACACAGAATGAATGAATGAATGAATGAATGAATGAATGAATGAATGAATAAAAGACATTTGGGAAGTATCAGGCCTAAGGTGAAACAATTGTATCCTGACCTTGCAATCTTTGGCCATATTGAAGTATTATGTAGATTCTGTCCCTTTTCCTCGTGTTCTGAATAATAGCTGGTAGAACCACGATGAAGTAAACTCCTGTTAACACTGAATTGGGTCTCATCGTTGTTCTGTGCTTTCCAGCCCCTAAGCGTTGGTTGACAGGCATGCAATGACTTTTGTAGATAGTTTGATATTGACACATTGCCATTTCGTTCATCTCTTGTCATTGGTTTTTTTTTTTTGGTTCTTTTTCTTATTTTTACCCTCATACTATTTCACTAATAGAATTTAGGATACTGGAGATTTGATTCTCAAACTTCAATTTCAGTCAGTCCATTATGTAACCTAAGAAAGGAGAGATTATGTGATTAATTTTAAATTATACTTTATTTTGATGGGTGTAGAATACATTGTTCTAACTAATTTTTTAATCATCAGATCACGTTCTACATTGATTGCCTATGAAATTTGGTGTACATAGACATGATATCTGTATGATTCACTTTCCTCTTTAACTCAAGAATAATAACAGTGCATGTTTCTAAAGTGAAAAGTCCAAATATTTAGACATTGGATTATCTGTTTAGGAATCAGAGACCACTAATAACATGTTCTAAACTAATGCAACCATAGTTTTAAACATGATGAACGTAACCAGGATACCATTTAGAGGTTGAAATGTATTTAGTTTGGAATGCAGTCTTTTGACTCACTAAATATAGTTGTACTTTTGCAGAATGCAGTGGTGCATGCCTGTAATCCCAGTACTTGCGAGGCTATGTTTCAAGATAAAATTAAATAAAAACTAGGGCTGGGGCTGTAGCTCAGAGGTAGAACACTCTTGAGTTCAGTCCCCAGTAATACACACACACACACACACACACACACACACACGTGTATGTATATATTTGTGTTTGTATATGGTTGTATTTTTATTTTAACCAGAAAATGAGATCAGAAGAGAATACCAAAGTAAAATGTAACAATCATAAATGAAATTCAGATTGAATAAATATAGTCGAGATTTATCACAATATGATTGTTGGTAGTTTTAGAATTTAAGTATATATAGGAAAAATAATTTTGACAATTATGAATCAAATGTTTAGGGGTTAACTAAAATATAATAAGGAATTGAAGACGTCAAGCTAGTAAATACAGATTTCACCCACTCATGACTCCAAATTTTAGATGACTGTGTCTTATGAGCTATTCAGTACCTGCATTTGCACACCTCTTAGATGTGGATAAGTCTTAATGAAGATAGCTGAATTGACCTTAGGAGTTGAGAGATAATTGGAAGAAATTAGAACAATAAGCCAGTGATCCTTCTAATGCATCCTGCACTATAAAGAAAGAGACTCTGAGAACCTGGTGACTCCATGACACAATTTCTGTATCTGTAGTTTATCACATGATACCACAGTACCATACAAGGTTCCTCAGTGTGTAGAACTAAGAAAATTGCAGTTGATTCCAAAGACAGTTAAATTTTCTATCTAAAACTAATAATGTGATTATTCCATGGATGAACACACTAGATCTAACTTCCAAGATGGCCACCAGGACATTCTGCCCATGGGCTGGGGCTCACGGTTGGTCGCACAACCAGGAGCCACTCCATAACATAATCCACGTGCGCCACACAAAGCCACTGCCACCCAAGCCAAGCTTAGAGTGCCTTAAAACATCTTACGCCTTATGAGTCAATCCCACAGTCCCTTTTGGTTTTCTGTTCCCTGGTTTCAGGCATGTCAGCATCTTTTGAACAGATGAGGCTGACTACAGAAGCCAAAAAATATAGCACAGGATTCCAAGACAACTGTTTCCAAGTTGAGGGCATTTTGCCTGATCAACTTCCAATCATTTGTGAAATAGAAGATATTAACCAGTTGGCTCGATTTTATGTAGCCTGTTTTATATAACATTGGGAAATCATAAATATCCAGAAAGGATCTGGGATAGACAAGTCATTTACTTTTTTTTAATTAAGTGAAATGTTTTCCAAGATTGCTGAAAACAGCTTATTAGATATTCATAGCATGCTGACGGTCATTGATTTCTTCATCAGATATTATGCTCCGTGGCCTCTTTCTTATGTGGAGGTACTCTCTTGCTCCACAAGGTGACTTTATGTCAAGAAGATTTAAAATAATAATAATAAGCCGGGTGTGGTGGTGCAGGCCTGTAATCCCAGTACTTTGGAGGCTGAGACAAGAGGATCTCAGTTTCATGGCCAGCCTCAGCAACTTAGCAAGGCCTTTTGCAACCTAGTGAGACCCTGTTAAAAATAAAAATTAAATAGGGCTGGGGGTAGAGCTTGAAGGTAGAATGTCCCTGGGTTCAATCCCTAGTACCCAAAACAAAGCAAAAGCAAAAGAAAAAGAAAAAAACAATAATAATTCCTGCAATGTATAGAAGGCTGGTTAGTCTTGGAAAAAACTTAATTATCTGATAATGTGGCTAGAATGTGTAGGCTGATAATTAAGTAGACCGCTTGCTGTCTGAAGACCAGAACTCTCCCCTAGGCCCAGTCTGAGGGACAATACATTCTTTTATCACATGCTTTTGGTCATACATTTCTTCATGAATTTGACAGGAACATAAAAACTACACAACATTTAATCTTTCCTGGAAGAAATACTTATATTTTCAGAACACATAGCCCCTAATTAGAGTAAATTACTCCTGATGGAACATGCATTCGGCAAAAGCAGGAAAGAAACCAAATTTAATTTCCCAGTGCCATAGGGAGGTCTTGACTATTCAAAAACTGTCCCTAAATCTTAGGAGCTATGCTTTCAAGGGCTAAGCTAATAGGACTGAGCAGGAAATAAGCCTGATTAGCATTTTGTAAGTAATTTCGAGCACAAAAGATATATTTACAATAATAGCCAAGACTTATCATCGACAATTGAACCCGACACTAGTAAAAAGAAAAAAAGTAATTTGAATCCATTAAAATGACATCAAATAAATTATTATATTCATTTTCTTGTACACTGCTTATCACTTTTTAATTTTAAAAAATATGGTTGGATATCTCTCGATCCTAAGAATAGGAATGGGTTAGCGCTGATTTCAATGAATTATGAAACATTTGTGTAACGTTATTCACTTGTTCTTAATTCAGAACTCAGCTTTCTCAAGGCCCCTCACTGTCAATCGCCACTATCTATAATACAGAGGCCTGGAGGGACATATTGTTTTTTCCCAAAGAATTTATAAGTATAACCTCTAGCTTTCTTCTAAGGAATTATTTTGCATTCTTCAACTTGGCACAGGGTATTAGAAGTGATTCTGTGGTTTGAAATACATTGATTTCTGTAAATGTAAATCTAATAACCATGCTATTCACCAGGTTTAGAATGAAAACAAGATACTCTTAAGAGAGCTGTGGTTGCAATCAAAGAAACAAAGAAAAGACCCTTTTTAGTAGAATTTAATATATTGCCCCCATATTTATAAAGCATACTAAATATCACTAACATTACACTATCATGAGTGTTCATGATAATTTTATAATAAAAGCCGGGCGTGGTGGCGCACGCTTGTAATCCCAGTACTTTGGGAGGCGGAGACCGGAGGATCTGGGTTCACAGCCAGCCTCAGCTTGCGCATGCGCGCGCGAGTGTTCTCACTCTGTCTCTCTCTGTGTCTCTCTCCCTCCCTGTCTCTCTCTCTCTCTCTCTCTCTCTCCTTAGTGAGGCCTCCGCAACTTCGTGAGACCTGGTTTCAAAATAAAGTATAAAAAATAGGGCCGGGGGCGTAGCGTGGAGGTAGAACGCCCCTGCGTTCAATCCCAGGTACCGCAAAAAAATATATATATAATAAAGATGACTGCATAGAAGAGAATAAGCTTTCACTTTCTGTCAAGTACCTGTTCCCATCTTTTTTTTTTTTTTTTTTTGGT